>UELX01001931.1:0-36504 GCA_900480035.1 Eupelmus urozonus
GTTTAAAAATATATATATATATATGTAGTAAACATAATTCTACAAAATAGTGCGATGTTTTTTTTTATTAGGAATTTTTAATTTTTGACAAATTTTGTATGAGACAAAAATAAGAACGGAAGAAAAGCAATAATAAATTAGTTATTTACTTTTAATGGTTGAGCTTTTTCAGAGTCACTATCTCTCATTTCAATAATACAAGCAATATTTCTTGCTCTGCTAAATATTTTTTGTGAATCAAATAAAAGGCTATGTGGATATACATATAGATTATTTATATAAGTTGTGTACGGGTAAACATCTTTTTCAGATGAACCTTCAAATTCTGCTATTTCTAATGTTATTTCAGATTTTGGTGGATTAGTAAATGTTTTTAATGGTGCAAGAGTAGTTGACAAACAATCTGTAATGATAATTTTGATAAATGCTATAAATATTAAATATTTTAAATTTTAGTAGTCTGTATTATACATACTTTCTGGAACATCTGTAACAGCTTCAATTTTAATTCTTATCCATCCAGGAATAGTAGTTAATTTATTTAATTTATCTGGTCTAAAAAAAATATTATACTAATTAAAAGTAAGTTGGTTATAATAATTTACAATGTATATATCTTCCGACAAAGCGACTTTTTAATTTCTAAAAATGCTTTGAAAAAATTCAAATTATTTTACTTTTTTTATTATATAAAAATTAATATTAAAATGAATTAATGTTATATATAATATCAATAAAATTGTTTCAAAATATTTTGAGACGTTTCTGCGCGTAGAAAAGTTGCATTAGTACCATAAGTTGAAGAAAAATGTATCTGATCAAAATGTGATAGAATTTTTTTTAAATTACTATAGTTTAATTGGTGAAAAGCTCACGCAATGTTGAATGGACATGTACGCCCGAGTGATGCGAGGGTAGAAAGTTAACACGAGGTTAAAATCACTTTACCATCTTTTTTTCCACGACGTGCGGAAAGCTTGTTTTAGTGCATGCTTTTTATACCGAAAGTGCGGGAAACGAACTTTCCGCACGGAGTGTCGAAAATAAATTTTTCGAACAAATATGAAGTTTGTCGTTTGAGTGAAGCGAGTGTAAAAATCATGTGAATCAAGAATCGAGTTCACATAAGAATCATCTCTAAGAATTCATATTCTTAGATTCCTTGATCTAACAATTCGCTTATCACACTTTTAGCACAGTTCTAAGTAAGTGTGTTAAATATTTAATTAGCAAGCTAAAGACACACGCTATAAATTGAGTTTAGCGCACTCAGTTTTATGTCGATGTTGTTTGTTGTTTTACCTATCTCATAAAAAATCATAATTTTAAACTTACTTTCTATATTCTTGAAGTAGCTTTAATAATTCCTCATCTTTCAATTTATTTCCCTCTTGTCGATAAATTGCTGGAAAATCGGACGAAGTATCTAATTCGTTACTATATAGTCTAAATAATGGTCTTGCTGACCAAGCAAAAGGCATTCTGTAATTTCCCAGTCTATAAAATATTAAAAAATTTTTACAAAAGGTTTCAAAGATTCGGAAAGGTAATAAAATATTCTTACGTTTAATAAATATTAATTATTTAATTTTATTATTCATAATTAATAATTTAAGATTACTATAATTATCACTTACAAATATAATTTATTTATTTATCATTATTAAACTATTACTTATTTACTTTCCCAATATAAAAAATTTTTCACACATATTTTAAATCTAATAAATATTTTATTATAATCTACATTTCATAAATAGATATTACAAAATCACACATTTTATTTTACCTTTGATTATAGGCCTGAACTTGTTTATATACTTTCATACCCAGTCGAGAATCTTTCGCAGCCCTTACGTAAGGCTCCGAAGTATGGTAAATACTTCCTTGTAAAATTTTATCAATCCTTATTACAAGAAATATGTCTGGATGTGGACTACTTATATTAAATATCGCTTGTCTTACTCTAGTTAAGCAAGTAACAGGAATGTCTTTTAGTATATCGTTTAAGGAATCTGAATTATAATCCGATGACATATCTATGGAACTTTGGTCCTTCATCATATTTTTAACGGATTCATGATTAACGTCAAAATGAAAATTTTCACTTAATTTTCGGTTATTTCTGGCATCAAAAATACTTAAAGTAGTGTAGTAAGGCTCTACTTGATATGAACCAAATTCGTGTTCTGTGTCGATCGGTTTTGAAACTTGTAATTTAAACCTGATCTCATCACATTTTACAAAAATTCTTTGGTGGAATTGTTCTTTATATGGCGTAATATTATCATATTTTTCAAAAATTGATGATACGTTTTTATTATCTTCTAATTGAGGATAAAGATACATATGAAAAAGTCTTTTTCTATTCTTTTTCCTAGCTGATGAAATACTAATATCTGTTTCTTGAGAATATCTAATTAATTGAGGATTCATACTTTGCTCTAAACCTTTTAACGTTCCATAAATCTATTTAGCAAAACAAATAAATTAATAAGTAAATGACTTTGTAAAATCTTTCACGTATCTTTTAATCAAGCGTGCGTTCACTAAAGCTATAAAGGGACTCAAAAACCAGTATCAGTATCAGATGGGAATGTTTGTTAACTCTATTATATGAGATAATTTTGGGTAATCCTATATAATTACGAGTATGTCAAATAATTTGGGGTACTCGACCTGAGCCAATGTTTAACCCGAAATCGTTGATTTCGGTTTTATTACGAGTAATTCTATTTTAAGAATAACCATACATTTCTAACATATAAGTACACTCACAAACTTGTAAATGTGATTTGTTCAATACGCCACATTTAAGGATACGAAATTTTAATTAAAAGTTGTAAATTCAAATAAATTAAAATTAAAAGGAAGAATTTTTATCGAATGCAGTCCTGAAATCAGTTTTTCATAAGATTTACAACTCTAATACAAAACTTAATAATCAACTTATGTGTAAATTTTGTCAATTCTGAAATAAACTAAAGTAATGTGCTGGGTGAGCGGTTGTAAATGCATAGTTTAAATAAGTATACAAGAGCCCTGGAAATACTATTTTTAAATCCTTATTATAATTATAAAAAAAAATCGGTACATTTTTGCATTTGTGAACATACATTTTTCTAATACATTTCTCATTTGCACCAGTATGATTTTGGACGTTTTCTGTGATTTTTGAACATTCTTTAAAATTTAAGTTAAAACCTTCTATGTTTGCGAGAAATAAATATTCTAACCGACACTTGTACCTGCAACTAACATAGCAGGGGTACTAGTTACTACAGGGTTACTACATTGGGTTAACTTTATAGTTTCCGGTATAATATTTTTTTTTTTTTCTAAGAAAAATCAGTAAAGTAATTTAAAATAGATCTCTTTAACGAGTTCAGAAATGATGTTTGGAAATTAAGTCGCATATTTCGACTTTAGTTATTTTGAAGTACGCTCATTGATCACTTTGCTTAAATCTTTCAACAATTCTTTTATTTGAGGTGAACCCCGGTAGAAAATCACCAAGATTTTCTCGTTAATGTGTCAATCAATATTGTTTTTAGCTAGAAAATATTGGTGAATTCTGGTTACAAACCCAGGAAGACTTCTATCAGGGAAATAGCACTCTTAAAAGATAGAAAAATAAAAATAATTTAAAAACAATCATCTACATTGTTATTTCATCTAATTACAATAAATATTTTTATATGTTCTTGAATATTTACACAATTACAAATTAAGATCGAGTTCCTATTATCTGTGTGTCAAAAACGGAAAATAACATATTTGTATAATCTTCTAAAAATACTATAAGTAATTTATACTACAAGTATAAATATGATTGAAGTATATGTAGTTCTTTTATTAAATAGTTTTTATGCAAATGTGTTGATAACATGATACAAAACATCAATTTTTCAGCCTATTTATAATTTAAAACGTAATTATATATACGTTTAAATACGTAAGATCTTTAATTAATAAAATTAAATACTAAAAAATTATTTTAAGATTATTTATAATTTTTTTTAAACTCTAAAAGGGACAAAAATATGCAATATTGAACATAACTATGTACAAATATTTTATATTTGGATGTGTACAATAATGCTATCAATGCTAAAATGTCCAAAATCAAACAAAATTCTATCTTTTTCTTCTACTTTATTTAAGTCTTTGTTATTGATATTTTAAAAATTTTACTAAAATTTTGACTTAAAATGATATAAGTTATTCAAAAGTTATCACGTACTTGATTTTGGTTTGTTTCAGGTGTTTGAAAAGATGGAGAAGATGGCAATTCAGTGGTGCTGCTTGTTTTTTCCAACCACGCTGCTTGATTTTCTTCTTGCTGTTTGTAATGTTGTAATACATTGTTTAATTTTGATATCCAGTCCTGTAATTCATTTTCATTATCAGCAGCAAGTGTATATGATTTATGTGTCCCTGCACTCATCTTCAGATCAAAACAATGTTTTCCCCGTTTTGTATTTCGAACTACTTCTGTACAAAAATCTAAATTTGCAATTTTTACATCTCCTTTCTTTTCTTGGTCTTTAAAAAATTCTAAAATGTATGTGCCATCTACTTGTTGTCTCAAATGACAATAACGTCTCTTAAAAAACGATTTTGATCCAATATTAGAGAACATTCTATCACTGACTCCCATTTCTGGTCCTTTCAATAAATAACCTTCTTTTGTAATTCCACTTTTTAGTATATTCTAAAAGAATAAAATTTCAATATTTTCTTTGATTATCATATCTAAGTTTAGTAATACATTTAAAATATGATTAAATAATTTACTTCATCAATTTCATCAATATTTATATCAATTTCATATAACTCATCATTCCATTGATTTTCGTCGGGAATCCTTTGCCGATTATAACTATGTTCCCAAATTGTGTAAAAAGAAATTTCCATTCATGACAAGATACGCAGTACGTAGACCAGTAAAAATAAGTTATATTTTTTAATTCATTTTATTTCAAATTAAAAGTTGTATTGTAAAAATAAATAAATAAATAATCATACCCTGGTAAATCTAAATATGATCCACTGTATGCACAATATTTATAATGTATCAAATTCCAATCAGAAAAATAACTATTTATACATTGTCTTGAAAGTAAATTTAAATCTTCTAACTTTACTTTCAAGTTATTTGGAATAACCTCTCGATACTCTCTAGGTAAAACAACTTGCTAAAAGATAAAATAAATAATAAAACTAAGAGATTTTGACTGTTTCTAGAAATAATAAAATATAATCATACCAAAATGTCATCTGAAGGATATAACAATAGTTCTCTGTGACTGTCATTGTGAATTAAAGTTTTATTTTTTAAAATAAAATTTTCAAAGTCTATTGGATCAACTGAATCCTGTTTACTCTAAAAAAAATATTTTTATTTACTATTAAAATTTCCAGAACAATAAATCCATATTAACATATATTATAAATATTAGTATTTCTGTAATAATTAACACATAAATTTTTATAATTACTTAATATTTAAAGAATAAAATATTACCTGTTCAATAGTAGTTTCTCGAACAACCTGAGAAACAGTTTCCCGAAGATGTGCTGCCATTCCAGGTTTACCTAAGGCCCTTGTAAACTTTCTTTCACTCATCTTTATTAGTTACTATTTATGCATGTAGTTATAAATATGTATATATTTATCTTCCAACTATTTATCGTAAATAGCTAAATTTTTCAAAACTCGTGAAGTTTTTTAGTATCATCTTGCATAATGAGAAATATGCAGCATCAGTTAAATTCAGCTGAAAAATAGACCCATAATAACATTATTATGTACTTATAATAACAATATTTACAAAATATTATTAAGAATTATATGTAAATAATAGTACTAACCATCTTTTACTGTTTTAGGGCAGCTTATAAAGATTGTCAATCTGTTGAATAAAAATAAATCCAAATAAAATATTTAGTAAAATACTAAATTATTTATAGTAGATAGATAGTCTTTCATATTATAAACTATGATGTTTTACATTTTGTGCTCTTCAAGCCTAATGTCCCAACAAAAATGAATAAACTAAAACGAATAGAGGTTATAAACTACAATATACTATTCACCACTCACAAACAAAAAAACATCATGTAACACAGAATTTAATTTGAGAATACAGTGTTTTTAATAGTTCAATGACAAACAATTATATTAAACTTTAATTTTTACGTCGCCCACTATTTGTACGTATGCGGCTGCGTTATTTACTAAACAAAAACGAAAACTATATATATACATATATATTATAAAATATTTGAAACCCTGAGGTCTGCTTTATGTATGGTGAGGGTATATCCTCATAACAGCTGTGTGTGTAACCTTTTACGCACTTCTGTAATTGTGTTCTCCTTGATAAACTCATGGCGTAATCCGTGGGCGTATTCCGTAAGTTGTACGATCGAACGCCCGTTTCGAAACTCTCAAAATTTTAGTTCTCCATTCATCGATATGTTCAGAAACTTAATTCGTACAAGAACAGTCTTCTTGAACATTTCAGAAATCATAAATGTCAGTAATAAAACAATACCAAGCACTTCATACGCTAAAATCAATGAATTCAATTTAATATTTAATGAGTATGACATTAATGAAAGAAATTTAATCATTAAAATTTTAAAATCAAGAAAAATACCTCTACAAGTTGTGTGAATTTGTTTTTAAAATTTCTCTAATAAAAAATGTTTGCTTAAACAGAGAATGCTGTAACTTTATTTTGAATAAAATTCAAAATTCAAAATTCCTTACAAAACTATATATTTATATTTATTTTGGATAGCCGCAAGGGATTCCGTAAGTTGTAGGTCCGTACAATTGGACAGTAACGGAACGCTCCAAAA
This sequence comes from Eupelmus urozonus, assembly GCA_900480035.1. Lineage (NCBI taxonomy): Eukaryota > Metazoa > Arthropoda > Insecta > Hymenoptera > Eupelmidae > Eupelmus > Eupelmus urozonus. The sequence goes on from UELX01001931.1 coordinate 6,871, forward strand.
GTTATATATCGTTCGGCAATTTTGAAATGTAATATGAAAAAACCTCGAATGTACCGAAAATAAGTGCACGCTGAATGTTCGTATACATTATTATATAGTTCAAAATGAAATTTGTTCAATTAAGTTAAAAGATAACTAGCGACGAATTTTTTCCGTTCGGAGCTTAGCACACGTAAAACGGCACTAGGCACGCAGTGTAGAATCGGCCTTAGGTGCCGCAGTTCTGTATATAGCCATAAACAGATCTGGATACTCAGTGTGACAAGACATTAAAGTATAAACTAATGCTCCATCAAGTACACAAGTACAATGTTAATAATAAAAATAACATTACTACATCTTTAAATGGGTGTAATAAAAATAAAGAAATAGAAAATAATACATTTAAAAAATATATCTGAATATTTAAAATTGTACATTTATTCTTAATAAAAATAATAACCTTTAAAATACAATGGAGGAAAGCGAAAGAACAGAAAGTGAATTTAGTGAAAACATAGAAATTCAAGATTTTTCAAATGAACTCAAGGATTCACCACATGTAGTTGCATACATACAAAAACTTCATAATCAATTAAGACTACAACAGGATAATTTATTTGAATTAAAAAATAAATTAATTAAATATGTAAGTTTCAACAGAAATATACCTAATATAAATTCTACAATATCAATTAAAAATGATCCAATTGCTTATTTGTCTAGGAAAAACAAGATGATAATCTTTTTCAAAAAGTTTTTATTGATAATGAAACTCAAACGGACAATTCTACAACGCAAAATGAAGAATTAATAGTTCAAGATCAATGGATAAATAGTGAAGAAGAAAGAAATAATGTAAATATAGTTGAACAAGTCACAGAAGCAGCTGAGTTAGCCATGGAGCAGACAGGTTTTTTATATGAAAAAACTACTGGATTGTATTATCATTCAGATACCGGATATTATTATGATGCTGTATGCATTAATATTAATTATAATTACTTACATCTCAGTATTGCATATAGATATTTTTTTAACACTTATCAGTTGGTTACAATATATTTTTTTATTTATACTGTTGCTAAAAAATTTTCAGCAATCTGGACTGTATTATAATGGGAATACTGGTACATACTACTACTATGATAAAGAAACAAAATGTTATAAATTTCATAGTCAAATTTATACAGAATCAAATCATTTAACACATACTTCACCAACACAAATTAAGGATAAAGGAAATGACAGTGAGAATAAAGTAAATGCAATTTTGGCTTAAATACTTATAATTATATAAAAAATATAAATTTATTAAATGTATATTAATTATATTTTTGTTTAATTGAGACTTGTATATTTGTGTATACTATGTACTACTACATATTTATATAAACATCCTTTTGCACAGGAAAAGAAAAAAAAAGTCAAACTGGTTCAAGATAATAAACAAACAAATGAGGATATTGAAATCGAAGAAGGTGAATGCTCCAGTAGTGATGATCAGGAAAGTTTATATTTAAATGAAGATACATCAAATTTTAACAAGGAGAATAAAACAAACACAAATGAAGGTTTAATTTTTCATTATTTATAAAAATAGCATTAGTTTTTATAGATAAATACACAGATTGATGATCTTGCTGAAACTTTTCTAGAGCTATATCTCGCCGACTTTTTTTGTCTCTGTGATTAGAGTTTTTATTAAATAGTAATTTTAATTATCAATTTTAGTAATCAAATAATCATAATTATTTTTTTAAAGATTATATTAAAATAGTTCATAACTCGAATTTTTTTACTTGTTTATGACAAATTCTTAAACATGAATGTCCTTATTACAGCCAAAGACAGCACTCAAAAAATTTGAGCAAGATCTAAGACCCACAACCCTAGTGCATTTTTTGTCATTAACAATTATATAAGTATTACAGAATATTATAAAAAAAATTTAAATCAAACTTGGTTTTTAATTTTTGGAAGTTCATTTGAAATTTTAGACAATAATTTTTTGATATTCTATACTCTGCTTACGTGTATATATGCTTAAAATACTGCAAAACTTCATTAAAATTGTATTATTCTGTGATAAGGTAACAGATGTAATATTTTTCAGATCAAGAAAAAATGTATCCACCTTGTATGCGAATTATTGTGAAAGAAACAAATTTATCGACTATTAAAGTTGGTTCATTGTTTATTATCACTTGTACTTGTGAAGGGTCAATTGGAAGAGAAGGGAATCATTCAATTGTTATACCAGATATAAATATAAGCAAAGTTAATATCTGATCCTTTTATCATACTAATTACTATAACAACAATACTTAATTTTTAATAATCATAATTTTCAGCATCATGCAAAATTAACATATAACAAAGATCAAAAATTTTATGAAATAGTAGATCTTGGTTCAAGAAATGGCACACTACTTAATGGAAAAAGACTTTCAGTTGCAAAACAAGAATCAGAACCAACTGAAATTATACATGGATCAATTTTACAATTGGGATCTACTAAGCTTTTATGTCATATTCATGATGGTCATGAAACATGTGGTCTGTGTGAACCAGGCCTTATCACATCAGCAGAATCTAATTCTGAAGAAAATATTGTTTCTACAAAAAATAAATATCAATCTGAATTAAAACGTTTAAAGTCTAAATTTGGTCTTAAACAAAGTAACATCGAAACTCTGAGCTGTGTAGCTGTGGGTTATCAAGATAGAGCGCAATCAAGGCGAGAACTTGTCGGTTCGTCAAGTCAGTACGATAAAACACAACAGAGCTCTTTAAATGAGTAAGCAATGAAATTTAGTATATATATATTAATAGAATTTTTATTGTAAAAAATATTTTAATATTATTGAAACATGATAATAGATCAATACCAAAGGATAATAAGGGCTTTAAATTATTATCGAAAATGGGTTGGTCAGAAGGAAAGTCACTAGGAAAAAATGGAGATGGTCTAGTGGAGCCAGTAAGTAAATAAATATGTATATATATTTTTCTTTGTATTGCATGTAACATTAATGACGAATACTTGTTACACATATGTATTATCGTGAGAAATGTTTTTCATGAAAATGGTTTTGCCTAGGATCACATCTTCTTACGTTTCTTGCACTTTCACAAAAGATCCTATCTTCTTTTCCATAAAATCACGCACTGCAGCCATGCATGATCGATACCGATTTTTTTATTTAGAATGTATAAAACATTTAATCAATATAAAAGGTATTAACACCTATTCATAATTATTCATAATTAACCTCAGTCACTTAAAATTAAACACATTAAAATTAAACTACAATTATTTTATTTGCTTATTTCGATATTTACTTCAATTCTTTTCGAATTCATTCGGATTATTCTGTAATTTGTTTCAAATTTTTTTCTGAATTTATCCCGGTCGCAATGAAACTTTTTGCCTGATCGATCCGGATGAGTTCGAAAAGAACCGACATACCTTTTCGAGGGTTCATAGATTTATTTCATAACAAGAACGTAAGTTTGTAGATTTTAATAATCTTTAAATTTTTATATAGATAAATCATAATAAAATTTTCCAAGAAACAAAAGACCTTCAAAATCCAATAAAAATCAAATAAATTTCGGGTATTTTATCAATTTTTTTTTTATATTTATTTTAGCAATATAAAATTTTTTTTGGTACTCAACAGTTTTTTCTCTTCTCATATTATATAATTTTTATTACATTTATACAGTATTACGATATAAGGGCCTATCGTAATATAAATTTTTAAAATTTAGGTTCATTTGCACGTAAGAAAACACCTAAGGGAAAACAGCACCAAAAACGTTCGTTGCTTTATAGGCCTTAGCATTGTTGATAATAATTAATGTTGATATACATTTTCATATTTTTACGACCTGAGGCACAAAGACAATGTTCTTATCTATTGTTTAAATCAAAATTGAAGTCATTTTGTTAAAAATGGAAGTCAAAAAACGAGAAATACGGAATCAATAATTTATCCCTAGATATATCTAGGGAGACTTTTACTTTCTATTACTACTTTACTTACTACTTACTAATTTACTTACTTTCTTTCTTCAAAATTAAAAAATGTTAATTTGCACAGAAAGAATGTTATTTTGAATTTGAGATCTTTTAGATTAAATCAATATTTTTTAATTCTGGAAAAAGAATATAAAAAATTAATTTTTCTACATTTTTTATTTTTCTCTTAATTTTTCTAAAAATAATTTAGGTCTTATGTACCAAATGAGATAATATTAAAAATATCTACAGCTCAAGTTTTTAGAATTATTGATCTGAACCCTACAATGTCTTTCATATTTTAATACATTTATAAAAACATGTTTCAAAATACTTGGATTCTTTATGTAAACATTTAAGATTTGGAGGTGTATGTTTACATTGTAATTATTTATCTCCGAAGTAATTTACGATCATTTATTTAATCTTACGATCGTAATCAATGATCATTAATTTATGATAATTCGACGCTTCTTTTCACTATCTACTCGTTAAAATCCTCCTTTATATGTATGTATGTATGTATGATGTATTAAGCATGCTATATATATTTTATATGCCACTGATATTTGAATCCGATTGCGCTTTAAAGTACACATGTGGTAAAGCATAAGGCTTGGGTTAAATTTCCCTTTATAGCTGGTACATTTTCTGCATGGCCAGTTGTTATCTCTGAGTCCATATTCTTATCCAGCTAACTCGTAAAAGTTATGAAATCAATATTTTAAAATAACAAAATTTTCATTGTAAAAATTAACTCAAAACAACATAATGATACGCTGTTTTTCTATATTAACACATGTGTCATTTAAAAATATGCAAAAGTGCAGCTTTTAAATAAACTATTAAAAATTTGAAAAATACCAAAAATTAAAGAGAAACGATTGGGGATGATCATCAAACAACGAACTTATAATACGTATATGTTTTATTATTATCATCATAAACAAATTATGAAAACAAAATTAATTATTTTTATCTATTTTAAATTACATTCTATATTTGTGTATTAACATTTTTATCCATACTGAAGTAAATAAAAAGTAATCATTTCTATTTTCTACCGGCGGCAAAGTTTGTAACAACATATGTAGCTATAAAGCTGTCTGCATTGAAATCGACCGACAAACGCGTCTAGACCAGACACAAACGGGGGCAAACTTTCAAACTGGCACAGGTCGTCTGGCTACCTCCAGCTTTCATTCTATCCCTCTTCTTCCCTCGCCTTTTTACTCCCAGTTTGTTTGTAGCCGTCTCTCATACCCTTCTTCTCTGCAGACCAATTGTCATACTATTACATGATAATACAACAGTTTGTCTTCTGTAGAAAAAAAAAATTAGATTTACTCATAGTTTTTGAGATTACGAAATTTTACTTTTATACAATTAGGCGCATATTGTTTAATTTTTATGGGCCTATACGTTATTTTTAATGATTAGTTATACCAATACCAAAATAGTGGTCTGAAAGCATATCCTTGCTGTCATATTAACTTTTGAACAATTGCTACTAAGAGTGTGAAAGATTTTAATAAAAAATTAACTCTAATTCATTGTTTTATATGTATGTAATAGATGAATTTTAGATACATTCATTTTTATTAACAGTAATATAAACATTCTTAAAAATTGATAAAAGATTTTCGGACATTCAAAAAAACATTACTCATTTTAAATTAGTTAAAAAAACTAATTTATAAGGTAGAAAAAAATCAAATCTGAACTCTTATAGAATTAATTTGGACTTTCAAAATTAAATATATTAAAAATTATCTTATATTACTAATCATTTATTACATCACGTATAAAACTCGTCGTGTATCGGCGGAAGTTAGTCCACTAGTTAGACTACTCGATTTATGGACAAGTTTTAGGGGTTCCAGTGCTATTCAAAAGTCGCTTATTTCCACATTATTTAAGTTTAATTAATTACATTGATATTCAGTGGAAAAAAGGTTAGTAGCTAAAGTTTCAACTCAGCAATCGAATTCAGACGAGATCATGTTCTTCCAGCGTTTTATTTTGTCTTAATATTAGTGCATACTAAATTAAATTTAAATATTCTTATTAATATTAAATATAAAAATTGCATGAGCTCGGCATTGTAGATATAACATTTTTCAGCAACTCTATTATATTACTTTGAACATATACTTTTCAATTTTCATTTAATAATATGTCGTATAGTTTTTATTGTATATTTTCAAATGCTCTGAATTTTTGTGAATGGTGTCACTATTTTTGTGTGTAGTTATGAATAACACACAATATTTTAAGAATGTATTTACTATTTTAGTTACATTGAAAGTTATTATTTATATACATTTAACTTTAATTTAATTTAGAAAAAAAATGTTATTGGTCAGTTTAATATCCGCACCTGTACGCTTAACGCACTATCGTACATTCAGATATAATTTAATGCATATGAACTTCACCATCTGTCGTCGAATACTTAGACTAAGTATAATAGTGTTTATTTTTTATTTTTTTTTTTTTTGTAAATTTAGAAAAAAATGAGAATTTATCAGTAATATGTTTTAATTTTATGTACGTAAGTGGCAATATCTTAGTATTAAATTCCAAAATATTTTAAATTGTTTAAAAAGTTGGTAAAATTATGTTGAAAAATTAAAACTTATTACGATTTACCTGTAGCATTTCCTGACAGCTACCTTCGGTATCTCTTTAAATTTTTAAAAATATTAAACGGTCTCGTAATAAAATACTTATGATTTTAGCTATCCCTGACAGCACCAACGACCAATAAAGTAGGTTTGGGGATAAATGACAACCTCGACAATAGAATCGAAATCCATCCAAGTATTGAGAAAAAGCAGTCTATTTGGAGAAAAACACAACAGCGATTTAAAGAAATAGATGAATGAAATAAAATTATGTTTATAAGACTCACGAGTGTATTGCGTATAAAATGAAAAATGTTAATTTTATTCATTATTTTTGTATAAAAAATGTTAAGACTATTATATAAATTTTACTTAAGAATACTATGTAGGACATTGTTTTCATTATTAAAAGTATTGATAAAGATGCAAAAATAGTAAATTCTATAATACTGGAAAACTAAAAACCGTAACTATGAAATTGTAATCGTAAAATCCATATTAATTTTTAAAAAGTGAGGATAGTATACAAATTATATTTAATGAATTTGAAATTTTGAAAAATAATGAAGTAATTTTTAATTGTTATTAGTTCGTAAGAATTCAAGACACCATTTGTAAATAAAAAATAAAAAACACTTAATTATCTTGAATGTTTAAAATTTATGCTATGCATAACGTACTTCAATTTACAATAATGTATTTCATATATTTATGCAGAAGTTATTGATATTGCTAAATTAAGTTTTTGTTCAATATATTTTATAATATAAATTTTTTTTAAATATCAAAAACTAGGGACTATCTGGAACAAAAATGTTATTATTAGATTGAATTTACTTGTTATGATAATTTATTTGTAGTATAAAATATTATTAATTAAAAAAGCATTTCATTTAAATCTACAATTTCTATTTTTGACATTTTTAAATTAAAATTTATTAAATTGTAGTTATAGTATAACAGATATAGTAAAATAAATATAATATATATGATCAATTCGTTTTGAAATGGTAATTCATCTATTTATTACTTTATTTAAAAAATAAAAAAAAATACTTTATTAATTTTTTGAACCAGAGACAGTACCATTTAGGGACAATGATATTTTATTTTTTGTAAAATAAGCTAACTTTTAAGATTTAATAAATGATTTAAGTTATCGATCCGTTTATAATTTTTTTGAGATTATGAAAAGCTTTAAATGATAACCACAAAATAATATTATCTTAGAAACTTCATCTACTTATAAATAAAAAGCTTGTATACAAATTGTGCAAATTTCATTACCGTAATAGAGAAAACTGGGTTTGAAGTTGGTTAGCAGCTGCAATTCGACTTTAAATTACTATAATAATCCTTATTATGTACAGCTAGAATAGTACATTTTGATACTAGTGCGAGAAACTGATTCCAGCCTCGTGTGGACGTTTGCCCCCGAGCAAAGCGTGGGTGAAAAGGTTACGCGAGGTTAAAATTGCATACTCGCTCATGTATGGAACCGTATTTTTTGATACGATGTGCACAAAGCAAGATTTAGCATAAGCTTTGTTGTTCGAGCGTGCGCAAAATCGAGCTTTACGCACGGAGTATCAAAAACATGAGGCTGAAATCACTTTCTAGTACTAGTATCTGCTTGATAAAGGCATATTTATCAAGATGAGCTTACCCTGTTTATTTAAAATAAATTATTGAGCTTAGAATACACTTCGTTTTATATATTTTAAGAAACACATGCAGAAAACTATAAACAAATATCATGTCGTGAAGAACTATTTCCCAACCAAGTCTTAAATTTTTGTGTATATTTAATATCATCAAATACATAGTTTAAGTTCTTATTAAAGTATTTCCTATTTCAGCAATCTAAATTATATATCTGTTGTTTGCCGTAATAAGTCGCAGTTTTCGAAAATTGATTTTATACCACTTTCGTGGGGCTTAAAGGCTCCTCCTTCATAAAGAATTCATAGTCAATCTGAAAAATTGATATTTCATATTGATATCACAACGGCTCTAAGCGAATAAGTCAATTTTCCAGAATGACTTCCTAATTTTACGAATAAGTCCACTACAGTATATATAAATACAATTTTAATTGCTTTTATATTTATCTAAATTTGACCTTTTTTTACTAATATAAAACCGTTAATTTCATCATTATCAGGACTTATTCGGTTTTGATGGGAAGTTTCCTTTAATCTCGGGCGCACATACAAACATTATAAGATCATTTTCTCAAAAACATGAATTTTGACTTACTCGTTTATTATTGGAATTCACAGATGTGGATCTTAAAATTGTTACTAAATCAGTTTTTCAAATGCTCAATATTTCTGATAATAATCGCTCATATAATAAATAAGGAAGATTAATATATATTAATACGTTAAGAGAAAGAAATTACGCTGCGCGGGGAATAGTAGAGCTTTGCTATTACTGTGGTTCAAGCGTGGCGCCATCTACTGACTTCGATTTCTACTTGCTCACAGTAGGGGCGCGAGTTAATTTACAGAATTTCATTAACTCCCATTTAGTACAACAATATACTATCAAAGGGAGGACATTTCATGTAGCTAAAATCGGCAAGTTGAATAATATTAGAGCTTCTTTTAAATTGCTAACCGATTATATTGTCGCTTTATATGGAGAATTTCGCTGCAGGTTTTCTTATAAGTTTTTTCTTCAACTTCAATTTGTTTTTTTCATATAATAAATTTTTTAATTTGTATCAAGCAAGCCGTATCAAATTTAGTGTTATAAAGTTAATAATTTCTGAGATATTAATAGAACTTTAAGTTTTACTTTCTAATTTGATCTTTTTTTTTATCATCTGTAATTTCTGTTATCCACATCTTGCTATCAACGATAACAAGATGTATGCTTGCATTAACATAGTATTGAGAACATGAAACTACATTGACTCGCTTATGTCAATAAAATGTTTGATGATTCATGGCGATTGACAAGATCTTTTTTATTTTATTTCTCTATTAAAAGAACAATAGCTTCTGTTAACTATTTATTTTTAGAATGTATGAAAGTTTGAGCAACAATACGTATAGCGATTAAAGAAAACAATTTCAGACTTTTGTTTGTTATTTTTTTAACTCTATAATACAAGAATAAACATATTTGAAATAGAAATTTTTGACACTTCGTGTGCAAAACTCGATTTTACGCACGCTTGAACAAAAAAGTGAAGGCTAAATCTGGCTTTGTTTAGGTCGTATAAAAAAATATGGTTCGATCATGAGCGAGGAATAATACATTACGTAACTAGTGCGGAAAGTATGTGATTCCCGCACAAGTGATAAAAATACCTATGCGAGATCACCTACTTCCTGCACGTGTTACGTACATTATTTTTTCATGCAAGGTGTGGGAAGTTCGTTTCGTACGATTTGTCATGTGGGAAGTGTCCTCATTTCTGCACAGCTCTTGAACGTGCAGGAAAACTTGAGTGAAACTTCCCGCACGCTATGTATTTTTCCGTACGTTTAAGGGCCGTGCGGGAATGGGACACTTCCCGCACAAGAAAGCGTGCGGAAAAACGAACTTCTCGCACGCCGTGTGGAAAATGATTTTGACCTAGTGTAGCCTTTTCAATAAAAGGCAAATGTTTGCAAACGTCCCTGCGTTGCTAAAATCACTTTCTCACACTAGTTTCATGGTCGGTATAATTTCTACTAACTACTTGAAATAATTATTTTCTTTAAAACAAATTCGACAACCTACTTAACGAAAAATTAAAAAAAAAATTTTAGATTTTAAAGACTATGCTGAAATTTTATAGTTTTTGAAATCCATTGTTTTAAAATTAGAAAATTTCCTTAATAAGGATTCTAAATGAAAAACATTATTCAAAAAGGTATAACTTTAACTTTTATTACATAGACTTCATTTTCAAAAATATTTTATAGCTTATCAATTTATTATTGAAAATAATATTGCCGATATATTTACATCTTTAAATTCTTTACAGTAGTATATAAATAAACGGAATGAAAATATAGGAATTACGATGTGAAAAACAAAAATTTGAGCTTATACAAAAATATTTTACGAAATATTCAGAATAAAGAGAAAATTACCCGTTTCTACATTTATAAGGATGCATATAGCTTTTGGTTTAACAACAAGGAGCTATTCACAACTTTCGTTTTGACTCTAGAGCGGTAGACGCAAACTTATCAAGTGTACTTCTTGCCCTTCGTCCCAAAGTGCTCTACAGCAGTATATACTAATGATTCCGTCTGAGTGGAAAATTTATCAGTGGGGAGATAAAAATTTTAAATCGACAGTCAACAAAGAAAAAAAGATAATAAATATTGAAAATTAAATATATTTTGACTACTTAAAGCAACGTTCCCTTTAATCTAAATTAGAAAAACTTACAAAAAATTATGAAAATATGTCCTGAAAGATATAAAAATACAAAGAAGGGTAGATCATTGATAGATTTTCGATAGATCGTATAGAAAAATAAATATAAAAATCCAAACTTTTCATGTATATTTTGTTTATTCGTTTAAATGTATTATACACTAAGACTTTAGCTTTACACTTTGCCTATTCTGGGCAATAAAACTTTATTTGCTGATTGGAAAAAAACAAAATAATTCATCAGCCGATAGTTTTCCAAACATAATAATTATTCATTGAACACAAATCTTTTAACACTAAAAGTCTTAAAAACATTTTAATTATGTTTTAAATGTAATAATTACATTTTTTTTAAACGTTTCGTGATCTCGAAAAATTAATATTTGACAAATCAATAATCAATGAATAGTTAGCCATAAAAAAGTAATACATACAAAAAAGTGATATGATGTTCGATTAAGAATTGAACTCAGTAGAAACTTTCGTTCCCTATTTACTAAGTTACATTTATATTCACCAAACGAAATAAAATTCATAGATATTAAAATAAATGAGTAAATGTTCGCAAAGGACGCAAATAATAGACACCTCGACGTTTTACGCTTCTTCTATTTATTTATAGTTATTATAAAATATTTTTTATTTTTATTTCTCAATATTTGATTGCAAAATATTTTTAATATTAAAATACCTTATTCAATTACATTCTTCTTTGAATATTACAATTTTGCATAAATTTTATTTTGCAATACCTAGAATCGTAAGTATACATGTAAGTACATACAATATCATGAAAAGTAAAAAATTTCCGAACTCTAAAATCGCACACTCTTTCACATTCTCGTTTTATCGAGTCGCGAGGGCTTGACTAACAAGTAGATTGAAGCACGCACATAAGCACAAGTCAGACCAGAGGGTTCAAAGGTTGCGCGAAGGGCTGCTCAGAATTGCAATATCCCCACTAAGTGGCTATTAGACTTATGTTATACGAGCTACCCATTGAATTGAGTCTTTAACTATAATCATCGCCAATTAGAACCTAAAAAAAAATAAAAGTAATAACAGTGTTACATTTATTTAAAACTGTAAAGATAATATTCTTGCCTTATGGAAAAAAAAATTAGCATAACATGCGCGTGTAGAAAATTATATAATTTTAATATACAGATTCTACCAGTCACAAAATTTTTAAAAATTTTAGTATTTTCATCAAACGTCGGCAAACCGGATCGAAGAAAATAGTTTTGATAAAATATATTGCAGCCGCAAAAGATTAGGGTAAATTATTTTATTTGCAAAAAATATAGGGCGAAAAAGGCATCCTAAAATTTTTAATTTTTAAATATATTATAAAATTATAATAGAAATATATATTGAAATATTAGAATCATAATTTCTTAACTTAATTAATACTGCAGTTCGAGCCGCTAAATAAAGATTGAGAAATTGCGATCATTTATTGCAACTTTTATTGCGGCAATAATGGTACTGGAAGAGCAACGGTAGTGACTACAGTGTTAATGTACATTTATATAATTTATTTATTTAATTCCAAAAGATTAATAGCTCAAACAATCTAATAAAAGATGTAAATAAAAATATTATTAAAATAAAACATAATTATAATCTTCTAAATTTAATATTATAAATAATATTAATAATATTTTATATAAAGTTATATTAATTAATTAAAATGATAATCAAAGAATAATTATATTGTAATTATAATGACATAACCATTTACATAATAATATTTATTCAAACTCCGAAATTGTATAAATCCATAAGATAACGTCAAAATAACGAAGTATGATGATAAACAAAAAACGAAGAATACATAATTGATGGTGATGAATGACTGGGCGACGTGACATACTTTTATAATATCTTTTTTTATTATTTTAAAGCAATGACTTCTGCTTTTTGTTTTTTCTTTCTAATCTTTATTGTGTTAAATTATTAATATATAAGTTTCTACATGAGGTTCTTCCTGACATATCAATTGCGATGATTCATATTTTTTTCTTTTAAAGAATGTTTGGAATCTTATTATTAGTAGTAGATATACATTATTTTATTATTACATTTTTGTAATAACAGAATAATTTATATACGTAATTTATATTAGTTCTGTGACTTATAACAATGATTATGTGAGCAAGTCGTACAGAAAATTGTTTACTGGTCATTTGGAATTGTACTTGAACGACACATTTACTTTTTATTGCCTATAGATATTTTCACTAAGATCGTATATCTTTTTTGCACCGTTTCGAAGTGTTTTATTTAAATTTACTTTTTTCAAAAGCATAATTACAGTCCACTGTTTTAATTACAATTCAAGTAGTATGTGGAAGTAAAGCATCTGGCGTTCACGTTCTGTGTTACTCAAGAGTAAATGCAAGTACCTTAAACAAAAATCTGCAACTATTAGAATTTTTCTAAACAATTAATGTGTATATAATATTACACTGCGGTATCGTTGCCTAAGATTCTAACTTCAATGGATGATTAAAAGTTAATCAGATCAAAACTTATGATAATAATTGTTTGGTCGAAATGTTTCATCCTCTTAAATATAATAGCTCTAATAGTAAAGCTCGGTTTGGCCAAGATACATATATCTCCAGGGCAAACATATCTCGTATTTATATGTTATTTTGTTTCATCATAATTATACGTTTGCGTAACCCTTATCATTACCTGCGTCAAGCTGACTTTCAATAAATACATAATTGTCGTTTTAATAATAAAATATGACAATTTAGTGTTTTAAGTAACTATAAATCAATTGTCTGCCGATCTTTCTATGATTATTTTTTCGCCTGTATGATAGATATGACTATTTGTCAAAATTACTGTTTCGTTAAATTGTTTTTAGGTTTTTTTTTCGTTTTGATATTCATAAAACGTGAATTTATATTTTGTTCAGAAGGATCATGAATTACGACTTGTTTAACTATTTCATATTATTTAATATTTTCATTTTTATCTGAAATCCAAAATTTGAATGCATATAAGATTTTGAACAAATAGATTATTATTATTAATGAATTATTGGCTTGTTATTTTAGTTTTAAAAAACAATGGTACCACAAACGGTATCACTGGTATTTCATTTTGTTTTATATCTATCTAATTTTAATCTTTAATTGAATAAAAAGATTTTGAAAAAATTACTGTAATGCATCTCTATTGGTACTTACTACAAAGTTCGTTTGCCGAAAATTTTTTTCGCAAATATTGCAGCAACTGCTGTTAAATTTGAACTGAGCAAAGAGCAATTCTTAAGAAAAACTAAAAAGTTCTGTTTTACTGCAATTTAATATGAACCTGAAATGCAATATATTTAATTGGACTTGCATTGTTTTATTACATCATTGTATTGTTTTCGTCAGTTTACTATTATTTTCTTTTGAAATTCTAATTTGTTTTAAAAAATCTCAGTCCCACTTAGATTTTCAAACATATCGCATGAAAAATTACTGCAATGGTAACGTGGTACCAACCAATATGCGGGGGAGGATTCAAATAAGCGCACTAGATGCACGTACTAGTCAGTCAGTCAATCAGTCGGTCTTAGTCCTCCCTTTTTCTCTTTTTTACTCTCTGTCTCTATCCCTCTCTCTCTGTCTTTCCTCTCTGTCTCATTCCCTCTCTGTTTCCTTCTCTCTTTCTGTTTCTCTTTCACCACACACATGCTCCTTATGTATCTCAGTTTGTTTGTCTGCCTCTCTCTCTCGCACACATCTGCAGATACACACACACACATATACAGAGACGCAGAGAGTGAGAGAGAGAGAGAGAGAGAGAGAGATTCGCACAGAGAGAGGCTCCCCCTCCCTCTATCTCTATCTCTCTTTCTCCGTTCTTCTCGCTCTTTCTCTCCCATTCGTTTAGTTTATATATAAGTTAGAGATGGTCGAAGGTGGCGGCGATGGCGGTGCAATGGCGGGGGCCACAAGGTGGGGGGACTCGTGCGAGATCGCTGGCGCGCACTGTCCTGCAGTTTCATTCAGCGCGCTGTGGAAAGCGCTCGTTTTCAGTGATATGTCGTGGCAGCATGACACATGAAGCGCGAGGACGCCTGGCGCGGCCCGCATGAAATGACGAGCGAACTACGAATACGAGCTACCGGCGCATTTTTGCTGCCGCTGATAATAGCGTTACTTCGCGCGCACTTTGCAACGGGTGAGTTGAAGGAACTTGAAAACCGTGGTTTTGTCCATGTTCCACTTTTCTGCTCGCTAAATAACATTCAACCTATACGATATATCTTTGCAAGTGTCATATATAATATATATATATATACATCTATATTCTTGTGTGTGTATGTGTGTGTGCGCGTGTAAATATTCATATATATATGTGCAGGGATGTATGAATGTTTGGATGGGAATAGTTGTATTTTATTAGAATTTACTTTATTAATAAATTACGTACATTTTACTAAATACAGTTTTGGTAAATTAATACTTTATTTTTTTTCTTCGCACCACAGTGATTGCAGTGTTGAGCAATCATGTTCTGCATGTTCGCATCTATTAATTTAGGAAGAGCCAACGGATAGATCGTTATTACATTCGCATTTGTTTTCGTATTTACATTTAGTGACAAGCGGATAAGAGCAAATAAACGCGCCAATTAGAATACATAAGAAGCAAATATGTGATCATCATCGAAATAGCTGGACGCTATTATTACTAATTTAAAATTCGTTCAAGAAACAATAAAAATAAATAATGTAGCTTGATAAAAAATACAGAATATATACTTAATAAAAGAAACATTTAAAAAGTTATACACAAAAGCGCGCTTATACATATATGAATACGTGCATGCGCGTATCAGTGAACGAGTTATTTAAACTTATTGTTAGTTCTACGATAATAGAGAATAAGCAATACAAATTGTACACATAGAATAAAAAAACTATTTTGTTAAATTGTTTTCTTTTCTGTTTTGTTTTAAAGTTGGATTACTTATTTCTTACTTACTGTATTTACTTCCCTTCTTGTCTTCTTATTTTCTTCAACCCCGCCTCATTTACCCTGACGAGTCCTCATCCCTGTGATACTCTTACTGTTAGCTTCGTCTGCACGTCTGGATGAAGCTGAAGCTCTCCTCTTCTGTTGCAGAGCACTGACCCGCAAACTGGTTCCTCCATTACACCAAGATCTTTCTCTCTCTCTCTCTCTCTTTCTCTCTTCCCCCACCCCTTCCTCCTTCCCTTCCTCCCTCTCTCTTCCGTTCTCCGCTCCTCTCTCTCTCTCTCTCTCTCTCTCTCTCTCTCTCTCTCTCTCTTTCTCTCTCTCACTCTCTATCTTATAATAAACATCACTTATCTCTTTATCTGTTTCACTCGTTTTTCTTCACTCTTCTTTTTTATATACTTGTGGACACTCTTATACTATTATCTATTTATATTTTAAATGATTTGATATATTTTTTATAATAATTATAAATGTTTGTCATTAGAACAGTTTTTACTTATCTTATATATGTATGTATCGATACATATCAACTACCGCATATAAAACGTATTTAGGTCTCTTAATTTTTTATTTCAATATTTAAAATTTTCTGAAAGAAGTAAAACTTATATTGCATTTGATTAATTTGTTTGCTTTTTTTAAATCAAGTAGATATATAAAAATACTAAACATTTCTTTTTTTAATACATGTTTACAAATTCATTGTAATATAAAAAAAAATGAATTTATAAAATTTTTAAAATATCTCATGTACAAAATCAAGTGCAGGAAAACGTAAGCACGTGCGTAAAAGCTTGCTCCACTTGTAAACTATTTCAGTTATCTTTAGCAGTGTGATAAAGTTTGTCTCATATCGTTCTTAAAAAGAAAAAAAATAAAAAAAACATTCAATATTGAAAGCTTGAATTTTCGATAATTTATGAATTGACTAAAATATCGAAAAGGATATTTTCAATTTCACGTAAACATATATGAAAGTCATAAAAAATCCTACTATATTTCATAAAATGAAAGACTAAAAAAAAATATAGTATCTTTTTCTAAATAAAAAATGAACTACTTTTTAAATCTATCTGAAAACGATTTAGCAGACTTGCCATTGAGATCGTTACCGCGCCTTTTGATCTGCTAAAATTCAAAAGTGTCCTATCTTTTATAAAAATTATCAAAATATTTGATAAAACTAATATATATTTTTTTTAAATCTAAACTAATAATAAAAATCAAATGGTTAAATAATATAAGATTAAATAACAATATATAAATTATTTCAATAATTAAAAATAAGTATTTTTCATAATCTTTCTTTTTAACTATTTTTTAAAATCGTGGATATTTTAGCAAACGATCTAAAAAATAAAAAGAAAAAATAAAATTTACCGATTAATGTAAATTTTGCATAATTGAGTGTAGTTTTAAATTCCACACAAAAGTTAACTTTTTGTAAATTAAAAGCTCTTTCTCTGAAATTTTTCACATACTTTACATGAAATATGTACACAAATAAGAATATTAATTTACTACACATCATACGTGAGTTGTATATGGATCGATTTGACGGTATGAATTTTTATGAAATACCATCCTGGATATTTACAGTGTTCAAATGCTTTATTAGATTATAGAATTATAAATATAAAATATATTTTTAAATGTTTCTCTATTTCACGCCAAATTAAATACTTAAAATCGTTTAGTTAATTGACCAGTATTAAAAAATGCAACTCATTTTCTTATTATTATTATTATCATCTTGCATTTATTTACACTATTTTACTTATATAAGAATTATTAATGTAAGAATGTTTTTAAAATTGGGTTGAGTTACTTTTATGCAAGTTACAAGCTTTAATCTAACATTAAATAATTAGTTATTAACCCTTTAATACCTAACGTATTATATATATATAATACATATATATAATACATTAACTTGATTTATATTTCCGTATTATATTTTCATTTTCTTTAATTTATTTTTCTTTTAATTTATTCTTTGGAAATGTAAATAGGATTAGATTTATTTGATTGTTTATGTCATAACAATGACCGTACTTCTAAATATACGTGCAAATACGCTTTTTCTTCATTTCTGAAAAATTAGACAAAATAATTTTTTTAGTATTTTTTTTCTTATTTCTAACACTACTATAAAAAAAAATAATATAAAAACATATTTAAGTAAGTACAAGGTGCCCAGCGTTAAAGGGTTTAGAAGTTAAATAACTTAAGAATATATGGATACATAAAACTTTACGAGAAAATATATGTTATATGAAACTGTACAATCTCATATTTAAAACTTAGTGAATTGAATCTTACATTAGTTATATTTTCTTGGGAGGCTATACTTTTAAAATATTCATCATTTGAAATAGTTTCTCTATAACCAATGGTATAAAACTATGATATAAATGACTGTATAATTACTGTAAAAATGTATGTGATGATGTGGTCTTACGTTACAATACTCACTACGATTCATCGTAAGAAGAGAAGTCTCCAGGTGAAAAAAAAAATTTATATTGCAAACATAGCTATTGTCGCTACAGAAGAATATGGAAAAATATACAAAAGTTTTATCATTTAGTTTTAACTTTAAAAATCTTATTTTATTTCTTGGAAAATCTTATTAAAATTTATCTAGATATAAAAATTAAAAAGTTATAAAACGTATGACATTCTAATTATAAAGTACGAGTATACATGACACCTTTTAGCAAGTACAAAGTTGTAAAGAATTTTATAATTTTCTAATTTTATAAATAGTTTTAATAAGATTTTTCAAGAAATACCTTCAAGATTGAAATTTGATGAAAAATAATCAAACTTTTTTATTTTTCGATATCACCTGCAAAAATATAAGAATCACTACATTTTTTCAAACTGTTACAAAAGGGTCCTTTTGAATATTAGTTTTCTGTATTAAAATGTGATTCAGTCATAATGTATTATTAAAAAATTTTACTGTTTTTTAGATCTATATTATATTAAGTATTATGTATTTTTAGTGACAAGTATAACATCCCACCATTGACACCATGTATCGGTATTTTTTTTTTTGTTTTTGTTTTTTTTTTTTAAATGGGCCCTGGAGTCTCTAAGATGATCCATTTATGCCTAAAATGCCTAAAAACAGTTTGATTTGAAACTAATAACTGCAACTGTCAACTAGCTCTCTATCTTTTAAATAATGACATTATCCTTAAAACACCAAATTACATACCGCGTATAATTGATGCAAACGAGAATCAGCGTGGTCGATCCCTTAATGTCCCCTAAAAATTTTGCCCGTTAATCAAACATTGATTATTTTTGAAAATATACGCGGAATTCAAGTTTATGCGATCTTTTTGGTGTGTAAGCATTGTAAATACATAATATGAAAGATTTAATTTCACATATACCTTGAACGTTTGGAAAACTTAAGAAGTGTGTGTAAAGCTCCAGGCAGAGTCAATATAGTAATAATTTAAGAAGAAAATTATTTTATTAGTCATTGAATAATTAGGAAATCATGTCTTTTAAGGATTTCGACTAATAAATATCCCATAAGCCATGTATCGCTCCGCTTTTGACAATTATTTTTTCTGGTGTTGAGGAAAAAAGTTTTTTTACCACACACGCACACACAGACACCTCATTAAATTTTTTCTTTAAGAAAAGTATTTGTATACCGCTCTAACTTTAAAATCATGACTGACTGAATTTTTTGGCTCTTGTAGTATAAAAAATAATTCAATATTTATGTGTGAGTTAATGCGTATTTATCTCATTAGACGGTTTTTACGCCAGTATAACGAGGAAATCTCCAAATGAAAAAATATATCACCCTTAAATTACCTACTTTGCCTACTATTTACGTAATGTATTACTATAACAAAATTAAAAAATTTGTTACTCTAAATATATTACAGTGAAAAGCTCATTTACAATTTCACTACTAATGATTTAATCTAGCAGACTTTCTAAAAATATTCGTCACCTTATAGAGTGAATAAGACAATCAAGCCACCGCACAATACCATGTTTACAATAAGTTATTGATAGTGTGTCATATTACCCGTCTGTACAGCAAGCTCCGCTCTCTCCTATTCCGTATGATGAGATTAAAAAATTTTCAATTGTTTCATGAAAACCAAAAAATAATACGTTTTTTCGTAATTTAACTATTTTCAAGGCTTTAATAAGGTTTTACCATTAATGTCAATTATAAGAATTTTTTTGTTCTTGTTTATTTTATCATATAAAAAATATTTTTTTAATTATATTTATTTGATAATCTTAAAAAATATATAATAACAATGTATTAATGCAAGCTCGATTTGACATTAATTTAGTTAATTATCTCACTTAAAATTGGGATCGTGCGTTAGAAGAAAATCAGTTTTAAGATAGAATTTTTGTAAAACAATAAATTGAAAATTACTTCAAGGAAATAAAATTATAAATAAAATAAATACGTAAAAAAGCAACTATTATATTATTTCTTAATCTCAATAGTTAATACTATATTATTTAACTAGTATGTGAAGTGATCTTTTTTCACAACGGCGAACGCAGACAAACGAGTCGCCGGCTTGATGTGCGTGAAATTCTACTTCACACACGGTTATTTACTTCATACATAGTGTAAAATAATATTGATTTCACATACTGATTTTATAACTTTTCTTTTTGTAAACTGTTAATAACATCGAAATTAATTTAAAATTTTGAATTGACCTTTAGAACTAATCGTTGAATTACATTTTAGTATAAAGTTGCTAAATTTTTATAGTATGTTAATTTGTTACATTTTAACAAAAATTCATTATAATTTTTACTATTTA
Organism: Eupelmus urozonus; assembly: GCA_900480035.1. Lineage (NCBI taxonomy): Eukaryota > Metazoa > Arthropoda > Insecta > Hymenoptera > Eupelmidae > Eupelmus > Eupelmus urozonus. The sequence continues at coordinate 27,713 of UELX01001931.1, forward strand.
TATACAAGTTTGACACAAATTTAAATAATTGGAAAGTAATTCGATTAAACAATTATTTAAAAAAACATCTTAAATAAAATGATTTGGAAATTATTTCCATCAATGTGTAACCATATCTTTTAAAAACCATTGTATCGGCGTTTTATAAATTTTGGAAATAGAAAATTAAGTGTTAGACTTAAAATGCTAGTAGTATGATAAAGATATAAATTTGGTACTAATGTAAGTAATAAAACATATATGATTATACTACAATGAAAAAGTCTACTATTACGAAATGATGCTTTTTATAATTTTGCTGAAAAAAGGCGATAATAAATTCTGTTTAACCTTTATCGAAAAATCATACAGTTCACTTTTATTTTTATTATATAATTTATAATAATGATCTGAAATATCCATCAAATAAAACCTTTAATCAAGTTGAAGTGTTTTTTTAACGTTGACACATGCATTTGCACACATACACGCATGCAAACACAAATTAAGAATTGACAATAAAACTTGTTACTAAAGTGTGCATTGCGCCTTTGAACTTGGTACTTAACTTCAGGTCACGACTGCAATCCTTAATAAAAGCACTTTCATAATTAGCAGCAGGTTACAGACAAGTGACTGTCGTATTTTTCTTGATTCTACAGGCAAGTGTGTTTTAAGGAATCTGCTATTTGTTAATGGCCCTTGGCTCAATGAAGTACAGTTCTAAGAATGCAAAAGGACGAATTAAGGAAGAAACTAAAGCGACGGAGCTCGAGTCCGTCGCCAAAAGAAAGAATCATCTCGAAGCTATGGATGGTTGATCAAGGTGTGTAATGTAATCGAGTCGAGTTATAAGGTTGAAGAAAGGTCACATAAACTTGGATTTTGTCGATTTTCGATCGAAATACAATCTTATATGTAAAAATTGCATCCATAGAAATATAAAAAATTGAGTTTTAGAGGTATTAAAAATGTTAGGCATACCTTGATAATGAAAATCTGGGTTAGCTTGATAAAGAAATAATGGATAATACATAATAATACATATGTAGGTAGTAGAAAGTATAGAATAAAAGATATTTTGATTGCAGGAGGCGCATGCTGGTCTAATGTGAATAGTGTTGGACGCTGCAAGGAGATTCTTTCTCAAGGCGTGACAAAAGAGGAATGCTGCAGTGGTGCCAATGCACCTGAGACAACAGCCTACAGCGAGGAAGACTACGACAACGGGGCACTATTTTTTTGGCAGGTTCTCGGTGGCGGCGTCAAGTGCGACTCCTGCCGTGTGAGCTGCGACGGCGTGAGTTGTGCGGAGGGCAGGAAGTGCATACTGCGCAGAGGCATGCCGAAATGCGTCTGTCGGCCTGAGTGCCGAGAATCTCGGGCTGAATTGGATGGCCCGGTTTGTGGCACCGATGGCCGCACTTATCGCAACATCTGTAAACTCAAACGACGCGTCTGCAGGAAAGGCTACCATGATCTTGCGGTCGCCTATGGTGGCCAGTGTCGCAGTGAGTATCTTGTTCGTGACCTGTGCCTAGTGACCCTCAACTCGTGACCCTGGAAACATGGAAACTCGCAGGTTCATGTGCCGGGGTACGATGCCGGCACGGCCGCAGCTGCTTGCTTGATCAGAACCTCAGCGCTCACTGCGTCAAGTGCTCGCGAAGATGCAGTCTCAACTCCCATCAGCGAGTGTCACTCAGACCCGTCTGCGGCGTCGATGGCAATACCTATAAGAGCGCCTGCCATCTGCGGGCAGCAGCCTGCCGAGCCGGTCGTGCCATCGCCATTGCCTACAAGGGGGCTTGCCGCAGTAAGTTACTCTTCAGTTTATATTATTTTTCATTCTCTCTCTCCCTCTCTCTCTCTCTCTCTCTCCCGTCTCTCCCCTCTCTCTCCCTCTCTCTCCCTCTTGTTCTCTATCCCTCTCTTCCTCGCTCAAATCGTCCTTCTTACGTCCTTGCCCTTCGGTCGTTGACTTTAAGAGCCAACGCACCCACGTAGATACTTTCTTATGCTCTGATACTTTTACATCAACCTATTTTTTAGATGCTTTATTACTTCAGACTGTCAACTTTTTAAAATATATACATTTATTTGCATAATTGTAATAATTTGTATGATTATCTCGTAAAAAAATTGATTACTATACGCATACCGTTAGAAATATTATTTTAAGTAGGTCATGTATCTCCCGTAGACTTTATTTGTTATCCATTGCATCACTCATTTATTCAAAGAATAATTATAAATTATCTCGTTTAGGTATTAGAGTTAAAATTTTAAAAACTCCAAGTCGATAAATAAGAATCTTAATCTACTTTTAAAGTCTAAAGTATTTCCAGTATTAATATGATTTTTTTAAGCATCTCAAAAAGATTAATTTTATTATTTAATTTAACAATGACCGTTAAAAATTTTTTTAAATTATTTCTGATTTACTTGATGGATAACAATCACATTCTTCCAACAGATTGTTCTACCTTTTTTCCATGCTTTCGGGCTTGCTTCACCGATTTTTTCGCTCACACTAGTGCATGTATGCCAAACGTAAAGTAAAAGACTGGATGTGTCCGAGCGTATATACACTCTAAACTCTAAAGTGCGAAATCTGGAAGTGAAAAGTTTAAAACCTACATTTTAATCTTTATAAAAGTTTAAAATGTAGGTTTTAATCCTTAAAGTAACTTTCGACGTAAATGTAGGTTCTAAATCAATATTGTACCATTATTGCATCAATTATTTGTCTCAGCAATATTTCATAGGTATTACAGCAACATAAATTTAACAATATTAAGTAGAAGAAATAACACATACACGGAGAAAAAATTTCTGTAAAATTTACGAAAATTTCTGTAAAAATTACCAAACTTTTCGTAAAACGGTAACAGACTGTGAAAACCTAAAAAGTTTGATAATTTTTACAGAAAGTTTTTCTCCGTGTATCTATAATAATATTGTTAAAATACTGTTAAGATATTTAAAAATATTATTGTAACAAAATAACGCTAATGTTTTAGCAATATTTCATAGGTATACAAAATACTGCATTAATATGGTATCAGCATTATGTCAGTATTGTAGTAATATTACAGCAACATTGTAACAATATTGTGTTGATATTCTTTCAATATTGCAACGATATTGTGTTAATATTCTTTCAATATTGCATCAATATTATATTAATATTCTTTCAATATTGCAAGAATTTAGTGTTGATATCCTTTCAATATTGCAAAAATATTGTATTAATATTCTTTCAATATTGCAAGAATTTTGTATTAATATTCATAAATTATTTTGACGTTTAAAAATATAAATACTGCATACAAATATTTACTTATATTCGCAATAAAGCTAATTATCTACATCTTAGTATACTATTCTTATTTTCTACTAAAAATTTGTTAATTCAACATTGTATATATTTTCAGAACATTAAATTTGTAAATAAAAATTATTTTATGAATTAGACCTTACATATTGAACTTTTATAAAAATCAACTAAATCTAGAAAAAATTATTTTCCAAATGCTTTTCTATGAAAACTGAAGTAGAAACATAATAACTTATAAAGAATTTATAAGTGAGTAATGTTGAAAAAAAAATAACGAAAAGCTAATACCATTAAGATATTTTTAAATAAAAGCAAACACGAAATATAGGGTTAAGAACATATAAGGAGAATTCCTGTGTTGCAGATTAAAAACCGACCTTCTGAAGTTAAAATAAGGTGATTTGTGTTTTAAGATATTTTTAAGGACACTCTTTCGCTAATGAGCGAAAATAAAGAGTGTCTCGAAGAGCCCTACATAATATTAGAAATATTTTTTCATAAGAAGTTATCAATAAGGTAAATAAAGGCAATTAGTTATTGATTACTTTGTAAACTGTTAAAAACATTAATAAATAACATATATTATTTAAAAACCTTCAATAACCCTAATTTTTCTAAATGGATTTAATTTCCTTATAGTTTATAGAATATATATATATTAATTTTTTTACCAAAAAATATTGGGCAGAAATATAAAAAATATGAAAATGTATAAAATAAAAATGTATGCTATCATAAGATTTTGTACTAATAAGTTTGAAAAATCCGATTTTGAAAATCTCTGATCTTCGTTTTTTGATCATTAACCTGCCCTAACATTTTGCAGAAATTATGGAATCTAAGAAATCGATTGTTTTATTCTCTGGCCGCAAAATTAATTTGGTCGCCTAGGCCTCACATTTAGTATTTTGCGACTTCTATACAGGGCGCAAAAAATCATTTAGCAGCTTGTGGACAAAAAAACAGAATATGTTAACCCCGTACGCCATTGGTGCTTGGGTCCAAAGCTCGCATTCTCCAAGAATGATACATTTTACCATTAATTAATATTTTTTAAAAGCTTATGTGAGAATTTCACCAATTGCAGAAAGTATTCAAGAATATTTTTAAAAAGGTTTGATGAAATAAATGAGCGATAAAAACCGTATTTCATCGGTCAAATTTGAGGGCTGTTTTATAAAAGCCCCATTGGCCCTTTGATTTTGTCCGGCGAACTGTGACTTTATTTTGTTAATTTAATTTCAACTATACAAAAGGAAACTTATTTTTTGTAAAAAATACATTTTTTAACGTCTTTATTACGTTTTTTATCATTATTTGATTCGGAACCTAAGTAAAAATTATTAGCATTAATATAGAGCATATTTATTTTAATAACAATTTACTTTTAGGAAGTTAATTGCTAATGAAACGGTAGTATTAAAATTCATTATTTCAAAAATTAATATTTTGCAAATAATTAAATTATATACTTAAATAATTTAACCAAGCATAGAAGATATACAGTTAGATAAATAAAAAAAAAATTTTTAAATAATTTAATCAATAGTCATTTATTAGACAATGACATTAATTTAATGTCATAAATTATAAATAAAATATAATTCAGATATAAGACTATGCCTTTTTTCTATACTTAGACTTATAAATTTTATACATCGACGTAAAAGATATTGCAAGTTTACTATAATGCATAAAATATATTTGAAACATAGAAAAAGTGATAAAGTAGAAATATAATTGTAAGAAAGTGAAGATAAAATATTGATGGATAGTTGAAAGAAGTATCTTTTATGACTTACTTTCCGATTAGACAGTCTCATTTATCTTGGTGACACTTGCACTAACTTGCATCCATCTTTTCATGAAACAAAAAAATGTCAACAAAAACTTACAATGATAAAAGAGTATATCGATTTCTCAGACCAGAGTGTCAGTTCATTAATCTTACTAGGATAGTACCACCTCCCGGTAATGGAATCATCTCAAACTTCAGTATATCTTTTTAGAACTAAAAATTAAAAAATAAACCTTAGCATCACTGTCATTCACGAAAATCAATTTTAGGATATTATTAGGAATAATTTCAAAACATTCTTAAATGAAATATCAAAAAAGTTAACTAAAATATAAATAATATATGAAAATAATCCTTTTAATATAAATATATTTTAGTTCAAAGTTAAGAGGCGATGATATACAAATATCTAAATGTGGACTTTCGGAAATTCATGAATTTTTCTCAAATAATCGTTAAATGTAAATTTACATATATTTAAATTATTTTAATTATTCTATAAAAAAACAATACAGACTTAAAAATTAAATTATTTATATTATTTTGAAAAAGATAATACAGACTTAAAGGGTTCTACAAGACTTTCTCAGGAGAACTTAAAGAAGCCGTAGGTCATTATTATTTACTTATACTGCGTCTGAAAATAAGTTATAATAATTTAATAAGTATAGGTAGTGCAGTATACTTATTAAATTATTAGTAGTATAATATATAGTAATAATCATAAATTTAGTTTTTACAAAGTTTTTCAAGTTTCCAAGAATCAGTATTGGACACTATATCTATATATATAGTAACCTTAAGTCTTATATATAGAGATAGTGACCAATACTAATGCTTTATATTTTATGTCTTATGTTTTTGCGTGTAAACGGCCTTAGGTTAAAGGGCTGAAATTTTAAGAATTCTAATATTTTTTGTGAAAACAAAATTGACACTACATTATTATTGTGCCTCTGCTCTTAAAACTTTACAAATATGTATGACCGCTTTATTAATATCAATAAATTTAATGTCCATAGAACAGAAATCTCTTGTAAAAAATTGAATTTATAATTGAAATTCTCTTATTAAAATATTAGAACTTTTTTTTTGTTAAATTTTATGATGAAAATTAGGTTATAACTTAACATTATTTATGATCACGGATTTTTTAACCACTTCACTAGTATGACTTTTAGAGATTTTCATGCCGAAACTATTCAGTAGCCGCAAATAGTGTACGTAAATATAGAAATGTGTGTTTATAAGGGTTTTTGAGGTCACTGATTCCATTTCAAGGCGTTTTATTTTCATACAGAACTCCAAATGGATTAAAAATAGGTGTTAAGTTGTTAATACTTTGTGTACATATGATCCACTGCTAGTTAAGGGGTTAAACTAAATTTTCATCATGCCAATATATCAAAATAATAACTCTAGTGGTAACAAGTTCGCTCAAAGAACGGAAGGTTTTGGATTAACTTTTGCTCTTTTTATTTATTTAATTTATTTTTTTTTCATGATTAAAGGTTTTTATAATAATGTTTATTCATATTTTTCTTTAGTCCTTCGCATATTGAAAATTTAATACCGTATATATTATTATATTACAGTCTACAGACCTTCTGCGATATGATTATTTTTATAAATTGCTTTATCTTGATATTAAATTTTATTTTTCATTTACGCCTATTGATGAACAAGAAATTTTCAAATAGCTGCACCACTTTGATGAAGCAAGTTTAACAATTTCATTTGGTTTTTAGTGTTTTGCATAGCTTTTGTATACATTAAAATAATAATAATACTTTAGTTGGCTCATTAAACAGCTGGTTTAGGTGACTTCCGAAGTTAAGTTAGGTTCTATTTTGTAGTTTACGACAAACGCTTTTAGTTTACAAAAGTTTTTAGAATTTTTTAAACCTTGCACTATTCTTTACACCTAAAAAATGGTCAAAAAATAAAAAGTTGAAAAAATTTTGTAAATTACAAACGTAGTTTGTAAATTAAAAAATGGAACCTCACTTAATCTCCTAAGTTGCCGTAAACTTACTATTTTCAATAATCTACATAATGTATTTTTAGATAAAAAATTGTATAATGTATATTTTAAACATTTATTACACTAAAGCTTTTATAATTATTTCAGAATATTCAGACTGTACAAATATTCAATGTCGACCAGGACAACTTTGCTTGTCGGACCCTCAAACAGGTCAACCGCGATGCGTGACCTGCATCTACCGTTGTCCTAGAATCAAAGAGCTCATACGAGAGCGCAATAGGCATAGGAATCGAGATTATCAGGATCCAACTCCTATAGCCTTGTGTGCATCCAACAATGTTACATATCCAAGCTGGTGCCACATCATGAAAGATGCTTGCCTCACAGGATTCGTTATCGAAACACGTCATGCAGGACCCTGTACACTTAATGATTTATCTACATTTAGTAAGTAATAATCAAATAGTTTAATTGTACCAAAAAAACATGAATTTACTCTTTTTCAAATGCTAAAGAGTAAATCTAATCCAAAATTAATTATGGGTAATCCAAAAATTTACTTCTTGTAAGGAATAAATTCCAAAATATTAAAATATAAATTTTAAAATATACTCCTTAAGGAGAATCAATACAAATACGTTCCTTGTTTAATTGGCCTTAGCATTATTTATAATAATTAATTATTAATAAATATTTTCAAATTTTTACGACCTGAAACACAGGAAATGTTTTTATCTATTGTTTGAATCAAAATTGAAGTCATTTTGTTAAAAATTGAAGTCAAAAAACGAAAAATGTGTAATCAATAATTTATACATATAGATACATCTAGAGAGAAATTCTTAATGTCGATTTTATTATTATCTAATTTCAGATAATAACAATAGTAATAATTACAACAACAGCCGTAGCAGTCACAGTAGTAGCAGCAAAAGCAGTAGTAACAATAATAGCAGCTATGCCAACATCGATAGCAACGATAGTAAAAACATTAAAAGTTCAAAAGAATCTAGTTTTACAAAAAGTTTAAACAAAATAAATGGAAAAAGTATAGATGATAAAAAGCGTAGAGTTACAAAAAAAAATGTTTCCTTTATACTGTAATTAAACCGTTTTTAACACGTTCAGATACTTATGTAATACAGAGTTTTAAAACGCGAATCGGGGCGAATTGGTGCAGTATATTAGATAGTCGAGTAATTAATATAGAGACACGATTTAATCTTACGTAATATATTATATGCTATTTCTATGACCCAGCGGTAATTTATTTCTATTCAGTTCTGAATGACTGTTGTTGAGGAAAAGTTCTGTAAATATTAGTAATTCGAAAGCGCAATTTAATTCGTTTATTTTTTTGTTATTCATGAGTAGCAGGTTCTAAAAAATGATAAATATTGTATTTAAAAATTACACATGAAATTTTTTTTGTCCACATCTCAGGTACAAAAGCATGAGCTGTACACCAAATTATAAGTCGACCGATCGCTATTATTAGTGATATAAATATTGTTCCTAAAACTAGCCGAAAACTTACGTAATCTATTTTCATTTTATAAATACGTACAAAATTATACTAACAAAATTAAAATTTTTTATCCAATTTTAATTAATTTTATTCCCGACCCACCTGTAAAAGCCACTTTATTGGCCCAAAAAGCGGGTCGAAAGTAGCACTTGATTCCCTA
>UELX01001932.1:0-36478 GCA_900480035.1 Eupelmus urozonus
GTTGCACTTTACACATTTTGCATATTTTTAAAAGTGCAATTTTACGCATACTGATATCATAAAATATTGTTCGCAACGTGTGCGTTAACTTCTCATCCGAGTATGATTCCGAATCACTTAGGCCGGCTTTGCCGATCCTCGTGCATGGCAATCACACGTGAGTGTGAAACTTTACACCCTTGTTACAAAAAATACTATTGTAGCAGAGAGTAGTAGACGTAGATTAAAGCTTAGATTATTTGATATTCATTTTTTGTTAAAAGAATTGTTTATATAATCTTTTAATCTGAATTATAATAATATTAAAAATTTATTATATCGTTTGCCTGGTAAATACGAACAATTTATTCCCAGTTTACATTAATAATATCATCATGCTTAATAAATATTAAATTAGATATTTTTAACTAAAAGCTATATCTATAGCCTAAAATTCTTGACAGATCGTATTTTATCATAAAAAAATTACCCACTATTTTTACGTAGCCTTATCGGATATCATCTCGAAATCACTGTTATGCAAACTCAGCAGCGAGCGATTTATAAAATAAATATATATTTTTCGATCCACTGCTACGTGCGAGGTCATCGGCACGATAAAAAATGACGTTTTCTCAGGGGCAGATTTATGTAAGTAGGTTGCGTTCGCGACGACACGCCTCTTCCGCACTCTACTACTATGGGTTTACATACAGCCCTAAGGGAGACACTATTCGCTAACGTTAAAGGTTCATTTTTCAAATGTGGGAATTTCCGATATTTTTTTTCAAAAAAGATTAAAATAATTTTTAAAAAATACGCTAAAAAAATTAACATTTTTACTTTGGAGAATGAAATGAATATTAATATTATTTAATGGTAAATTTTCATTTATTCGTTATTACGGTAAAGATCAACGTAAATTAAACATATTTTAGATAGCTTTACTTTCGAACGAATTCTATCCTTTCAAGGCATTTCTTGAGAAGTTTTTCTCTCAAATATACTGTAGGAAACTGAATAAAAGTTATTTAAAGAGCAAATAAAAGAATTGATCAACAAATACCGAGATCAATTAATAACTTGTTGCTTGCGAAGTTTTGAAAAGCTCCAGCACGAATAGACATTGTATCAATGAAATGTTTAACAAAAAATTTTATTTTCTTTATTGTATAATTTTGATAGTCTTACCTTACTCGACGTGCACTACTTATAAATATCAAGAGAACATTTTTATTATAGCTAAATTTAAAAAACAATTCATATTCACACTTTTTCAATATTACTTCATGCAATAGTAATTTTCAATTTCTACGTTTACATATCTGAACTCTCCACATTTTCTGCTATTAAATCAATTCAACAAGCCCAAGCTAATAATTATTACCAGCACTCACAATTACATCTAAAAGCGAACTTTTAACTTAGCGCGCGAGCGAGCATTGGGAAAAGCGCAGCGTAACCACAGAGCGTGAACTCTTCCAAATGAATTCCAGAAGCCAACGGGCGTCGGCGCGCTTGCGTGATTTAGCAGCGTAAATTTATCGAGAGTTTGTCGCGCGGGGAAAAAAGGCCGGGAAAGGAGGTCAGAAATTCAGCGCCTTCATACGTCTTGCGCTGGAAAGCCTCCAATCTTGCGGGAATTTCCGCAAAAGGAAAACCCGCGTGGTCAGGCGGGCGCGACGCAAACTTTCCTCTCTCTCGCTCGCGATTCCGCTTTATCAGATTCCCTCGGTGCGGCTGGATAAGGGGGGGAGGGAAGCGCGAAAGGAAAACAGAGGATGGATCCGCGAGGGCGTAGCAAAAACTGTCCTTGCGCGCGAGTCAAAAACTCGAGAGATTTTTCGCATTGTTCCGGCGCTGCTGCTGACAAATTGCGAAAGAGCTGCGCGCGCGGAAGGACGGGACAGGAAAAATCTCGTTCCGCGGAATGAGAAAATGTTTGATTCGGAAGGACGTTTTTGTAGCGTGCCGGGGAAACTTGAGGGCGGACGGTAGGGAGGGGGCAGATGTGGAAAGAAACTTGAAGAAGTTTTGCAAGCTGGTTTTTATCAGGAAAAAGTCGCGTTACAAAATACCGGCGAAAGAATACCAGGCATGATAGATCAAATAAATAATGTAACGGTGCCGAAACCGCTGGTAACTCTAGCCGAATGCTTTTTTGAACAGCAATGTCTTCTTTTCATTATTATATTTTTATAAAATTCATATAAGTTAGTTTTTTTTTTTTTTTATTTTTTGGTCAAAAATTGTATTTTTATTCAAATTCAAATTCAGCATTTATGATATGCCACTTTTTTCTGTGCTATTAATTAAAATTTGAATTCTCATGGATTATATAAACAACATAACATAATAAGCATCTTATTCTAAAAATAAGCAAAAAACTAACTGCATAAATACTATAAAATGTACATATTTTCATCCTTAATCATGTAAATGGTAAAAATTTTTTATGCACAAAAACACATATATAAGTATACGTACGCCATTACTATAATTTTATTTTCTGAATTAGCATACCAAAAAGCCCTAGAAATCATGAAAAACTGAAATTCCAAAAACCTCGCCATCACAAGCCGTTTTCTCTAAAAAAGCAAACCAACCAAAGCAAAGCAAAAAAAAGCATACTTAACCTTTGTAAATTCTGTCCTATAACAGGTTCACGTCGACGCGCGCCCTGATGCGGGGCATGCGCGGCAGCAAGGACAAGTCCTACTACCCGTATCAGTCGTCGTGCCACGACATAAGCGACGAGCACCTCACGCCCTCCAAGAGATTCCACAGCCGCGCCTCCTCCAAGGACGATCTCTCTCCCTCGAGGTGAGTCGCTATATAGTTGCGCATTGCGCTCACGTAGCTAGCTGCGCGCTGCCTGCGCGTATAATGCCAGCCCCAGCCAGCTCGTCCAACTTTTCATACAGTTTGCCGAGGCGCGGCACGAGCGAGCTCTCCTTGCCGGCTAAGCGCCCGAGCGTGGAATAGCTCCTTTCGGGAGGCTAGCTTCTGGAGCCTGCTTTTCTCTTAATTTTTCGACAATTGCTTTGGACGATTAAAGCTGGGCCAGGCTGTTTCAGATGCTATTTAATAATGTCGACGATTAGTTTGGGAAAATTTTGGAAATATTGGAAAGATTGTTTATCGCTGAGTTGTTTAGAGGGCTATTGGTTTATCGGAATTGTTATTGAAAAAGTTGGCTGCTAAATCGTGGAATAACAACGGAAGACCTGGTTTCACGGGAACAAATAAAGTGATATATTCAGAAAGTTCTTTGCGTGCGCGCAAACTTACCGAAAGTGTCAAAGAGCTGAATGCATAAAATTTACTCTTCTTTTCGAATTTGCTGCGCAGCCATAAAAATATTGTCAACTTTAAGACGATTACGTCAGACCACAGTAATTTAGTACTTGAAAAATTCATGAATAAATTAATTAGGCCCTAATTCAATATTTAAATATTCAAAGTTCGTACCCTCGTGATAAAATACATATATTATCTTCCAACTCTCAATAATAATAATCAATTCAATGAAACATGCTCTTTCTCAACCACCATAGCTTAACGGACGGCGCACGTTTCGGCGGCAGCTGCCTGATCCACGGACCGAGCTTACCTCGACTGCCGCTGCACGCCGACTGCGAGGACCTGCAGGTCGGCCCTACGTCGGACCCAGCCGTCGCCGCCGCAGCCGCTGCCCTGGATGCCGGCTCGAAGAGTCCGGTTCTACGGCCCACCTCGACCTTCTCACACTCCAAGTGCCCGCCCGAGATACACAGGTCCTGCATCTGCGTGCGCTTCATCGCCGAGCACACCAAAATGCTCGAGGACTCGACCAAGGTGAATTATATATATGGTTTGGTCTTTGGGGTAGGGCTGAGTTAGGGGTTAGGAGAAGACAGTATTGAAATATTAGAGTCGTTTCAAAATTACGTTCTCTACTAAATTGAATGATACAGTAAAATTTATTAAAGGTTTACCAAAATTTGATATTTGACTCTGTTCTTTCGTTAATAGACGCGGCATACACTGAGAGAAAAATTTAATTGTCTCATTAAAATATTTAATTGTAATATTCTGATTAAATATTTTATTGAGGCAATTTCATTTTTCTCTCAGTGTAGTTATTTAAAAAGTATTGAATGCTGAAAATTTAATAATTTAGTTTATCGACTTTAAATGTTCGAAATCTTAAACATTCAAGAGCATTCGATGAAACTCGGAAAGTGTACCTACATTAAATGCTTTAACCGGCTTTTTATTATCAATATAGAAAGATACCGAGAAGTAGAATATTAAAATTTTACGTCTCGTGATATATTTCATTGAGATGCATCAAACAAGGTTAAGACATTCAGACTTCATTTCTCAACATATTCAGTAAATAAATAAACATCCACCGTCTGAAACAAATGTAATAACAAAAGGTGAATAATAAAAGCCAAAAGATGTAAATAATCTCTCTGATTAATTTGGTTCCGCGCCTCAAGCGTCTTCACAAAAAAACAAAAAAAAAACCAGCCCCACCCCAGCGAAAGCAAGGCAAAAGCAACTAACACGCTAACCCTCTGCCCATAAAACCACCAGGTGAAAGAGGACTGGAAGTACGTGGCGATGGTGCTGGACCGGCTGTTCCTCTGGATCTTCACGCTGGCGGTGCTGGTGGGCACGGCCGGCATAATCCTCCAGGCGCCCACCCTCTACGACGACCGAGTTCCTATCGACAAGAAGTTCAGCGAGTTCGCGACGACGACGGTCGTCAAGTGTCCGCCTCAGTAGTCGCCCGGCGACGAGCCCTGCGTCATCAACTAAGGGGAGGATAGACGGCCACAAGCGCTGCATAGACACACCACACACATACACTTTGTCTGCTTGAACAAGTCCACCCTATAAATACTGCAGGTCCGTAAACTGTAACTCTACCCTCCCCCCACCCGTTTTCATTACTTTCGCGGGAGAAGCGAGAGGAAGGGCTCGTCGGACGATCGAGAGCTGCTGAGAAGCGTACTTTGACCAGAGCGGATGCAGCGAGAGCTGGCTCATCGGTTTGTTTGTTACGTTGAAATTTACGCTTTGAGCACTGTGACACACGGCTTTCGGAAATAATGTTTTTTTTTGCCTCGGAAGATATTATTACAGAATGATTCTCGACAATATTTCATTTCATTTGTTGAATTAATGAAATTTTAATTTTCATTTTTGCTCGAAAAAAGTTGGATATTATTTGAAATCTTCTGCAGTTATTGTTTCGTTTTCTGGGTTTATATTGTTCTATGAACTAACATAAGGAAATTTCCTATCTTTAATGAAAAATACGCGGTACTTCGCCTGTACTTAATAAAACTTGTGAATCCAAAAGAATCATATATATTAATAAATTTACTGTTACGACTTTGAAAAATTGTTAGTACTTATATAAATATCTTAGTTTATAGAAGAATGTAAATATATATATTTCAAATAAATTTTAATTCAAAAAACAAGTTCACAGTCGTGTCCTGAATAATATTATAAATACAGAGTTTAAATGACTAACGATTTTCTAATACATTGAAAGTTTATCCAGAAAATTATAAAGTACATAAAGTTTATGAGCTATACAAAAAGTGCAGAAACTTTACAGAGCATACATTCTAACTTACAAATAAACAGAAAGCGTGCATTTCAAAGTAACGAAAGGCGCCTGTGTCTGACTGTAACTATAATGTAAAAAATTTTGCCAAGTCAGTTGAAAATCTGACTGTATTCTTGCTCGTTAAAAATAAAAAAAACACTTGCATCATGGTTAAAAATTTCGTGTAATTTTAAATCGCGCCGATTCTAACAGTTCGCTATTCGTGCGCGTTAAAAATTACACGAATTCTTTGTATAAATACATGTACAATATTTAAAATAGCTCGCGGTAATACGTGTACAGATTTTCAACTGTGCGGAAAGTGAAAACATGGAATATAAAATGAGAGGAGAACGATCGGGGAAGTTTGTCTTTAGGTTGCTCGCTATATGATCGCTCCTCTTTCTAGTAGATTTATAATATTTTTATTTGTTATAGTACCTATATTTTTTATGTAGTATAATCGCTAAAGGAAACGATGTCTTACGCCTCAAAATAACAGGAAATATTAAACTGAAATTTTTTGGAAGGGACTATTTCGAAAATTTTGAAATAAAATTATTATACATTTTATAATGATCTTAACTATAATATTTCGACAGTTTATCTAAATAATCTAACATAAAACTAACGTTTATAATAAAATTTTAAAGTTGCAATTCCAAAAATTTTTCAGCTTGTATTTACTGCACGCAAAAAAATTAACAAAAAACTATCCCCAAAAAACAAATACAAAATATTTACAAGTTTCCGCGAAACAATGAACGTTTTGAAATAAAATCGAAAGGTAATATGAAACGTGTTACAAAAATAAAAAAAAAAAAAAAACGACGCGAGATCGTTTCCTCAGCTTCCCCAAACAACAAAAAATCGACGAAATTTTCTATTGGACGCGTACGTCGCTATGTATAGACTTATGTTGTAGAGGAGTATTTCCGCCCTCAATTTGTGCCAACAATATTCGAGCATTTCTTTTTCCTCTCGTTGTTCAGCGCGTTGAGTAGTGTGTTGTTGAGTGTACGTATTACAAATAGTGCGCTCAGGTCGAGAAAAAAAAATCTTAATACAAAAGCTGCCATTATATTATATAAAAAGAAAACTGCGCCGGGAAGGCGCGCGCGACGTTAATTTTAAGTGTACCATAAAAAGAAATATCGCATAATTATATAACGGCGTTGCCTCGTGAAGCAAGGGCACTTACAATTCAAGTATATATTCTCACGTTCGGAGAGCTACAGTGACATAATTCGTCGTTTCAACTCCATTGTCATCGCTCATTAATTAAAATAATTTAATACGATTTATTTAATTGTATTGTAATAATGGTTAATATATTACTTAAAGTATGCGCGCTTCTAACGACTTCAAAGAAGCGTATATTTTTGTTGTTCAAGTAAATTACTAGCCGATGTTCCATTAACTTGAACAACTACCGAAGGTGTCTACTATCAAAGGCTTTCGAGTAATTAAAACAACTTGCTTCAAAGAGTTGACCTATTTTATTAAAAGCACCAAATTAATTAATTTGAAATACTTTGCGCGTAACTCGTAACGGTATCGAGACATCCACTAACACGATTTGGAGGATCTCTCGAAAATACGCGTAGCACTACGTCGTTATATTACAAATACATATATAAAAAATAAACATATAATTATAAGATAGTACATATATGCATACAGCATAGTATGTTTTGTATAATCGCTACTCGGGCGTGACCTGCGAAAAATGGATTTTTCTAGTGACGTAGATTATAATAATCGTAGCTGAGAAATAGGCTATTTTAATTATATTTTGTGCACAGATATTGAGGACGATGTGAGGAATCGTGCTTTTGTGCAGACGTCAATAGAGACTTATTGCTTAGTCTTATTAGGGCAAATAATTTAAGTTTATTTTTCAGTTAAAATTAATGTTGCAAAAATTAGTTAATACTGTTTTCAAGTTCCTTACATTAATAACCCTTTGAATTCTCAATGAGGCCGTTGAGCGACCTCGATATTTTATTCAATATAACTCGACACCAAAGTTCTAATGTTAGATAGATTGGATTACAACTTTTCTAATAGAGTTATTGCATAAATTATCGAGGTCACTTTACGTCTTTGCCCATTGTTACCAGGATTAAGCAGCAAAGTCAACTTTAAACTCCTAAAATACTTTCATCTCATCTTCGCACTAACTTGAAGGAATATCAACTTTACGATCCTCAATCCACATAAAGCGAAAACAACATTTCCTCCATATCCCCGGCAGATAAAAGATAAAATATAAGAAAAAAGCATCGAAGCAATTTCCTCATTGAAACACAGCGTATAGCGTGCCTAATAGAATTTAGTAGCCTCCCGGCGCTGTCCCTGCGTGAAAGCACATTTCGCCGCGTCGTCCTGAGCCATGTATATAAAGCAAGTCCACCGGTTCGCTCTAACGGAGTTTAACAGCGCGGAAACTCGCCGAGGATTTTGATACCCCCGCCCGATCGTCGGCTCGAAAATCGCGAACTCGGCCGAACTATTCGCCGTTATATAGGCCTCGCTCGATTTCGCCCCGGCAGTTACCAAGCGGCGTTTCGCGCCGGATTTTCACTTTTCGAAACTGTCGCTCCGCGCCTGTGGGCAGCGACGTGCGCCTCGTCTTGGAGGAGTGGAATTTCGGGAGGATGGTTTCGGATTGATTTTTCATGTGGCGGATTATGTTGAGTTTTGTCGTTTAGAGCTCAAGTTAATTTTTTGCTGGAATTAATTATATTCTTTTAGTGTTAAGACTGTGCAGGAATGCAAGATCGAAAATGCAAAAACGCGCTTGTTGAACTTAAAATAACTTATCGAATTTAGTGATCGGTGGACAAAGTTATAGTAGTGTAAATGTTTATACCAGTGCGTTTAGGTGAGCAAATGGAAAGTTTATCGAACGATATGAGTGATAGTAATAGAGAAACTGATTGATAAGGTGCGATAGACTAATGTAGCTATGTTCTCGCTTGAACGAACTTTATAGAGCAATTTAGTACAATAAATTTGATTTTCGTAAAATTAGATCTGTACTGTTGTTGATTTGTTGCCGAGCTCAGGATAATTTTTAAACAAAAAATGCAGTTGTATTAATTTATCTCTGAGCAAGTATTTAAAGTACCACTTAATATGAAGCATTTTACTCGCTTGTTAAATACGCTAAAATACTCTTGTATGGCTGTAACTTAAAATAATCATAATTGCTGTCTATTACTGTATCAATAATTGATTTTTTTTCGAGAATCATTTGAGTGCCTCTATGTTTTTTATCGCTGTTCGAAAACATATTCAGCAAAATAATTATTATCTGGTTAAGTTTCAGAAATTAAAAAAATCGTTTTGGTTATCACACAGTTTTATTAATATTTCAGAAATCCTAATAACAAAATTAAATCAAGAGAGTTCACTCGCATGATTCTCGAGGAAAAGAGGGGAAAAGTCTTCTCGTGTATCATTGCGTATGTAAGTACCAAAACGGGCGACGCTCGGCGACAAAACTACCAAAACTCGAGCGACCGAAAAAAAAAGAAAAGAAAACGTTAATAAACAAACGAACGAAAATCGCCGCGTAAAAGTATACTTAACATACATGTATAAAATATTAAGGTATAATCGACGACGACGATATATACAGCGCGTCCACCTATTTTTCCGATAAAACGCATTCTCATACATAGATACAGATATAAGGACGAGTAAAGCATACGAATTCTAAAGCCGATAGCTGTAGACGCGAATAAAACGCGGGCGCGGGCCGCGCGCCATACCGACACGAGCGCGCCGCAGCGAGTCGAAAAAGTGTCTTTTCTATGGGCGCACAACGTGAGGGCCCTGGTGCGCGGCTCGGCTCGATTCCGCCGCGTGTCGTTATCATAATATATATATATACATAGTTTGATTTTTCGTCGTGTGCATGTGAGGATGAATGTGGGCTAAGCGTGGTGAGGAAAAAGTTTTGCGTTGAGGGGATGGTGGATGTATATGCGAGTTTGCGACTCGTTCGTTTTTATTGATGGGGCTGGTGCTGAATTGGTTTATTGTTTGAAGATGTTTAATGTTTTCTGGTTGATTATTTTTAATATTGCTTCAAATATATCAAAGTTTTAGCTTGTAAAAAAATTTACATTTTATTATTGAAATTTCACTTAAATTTAAAAAAAGAAGGTAAAACTATCAAGTTAATTTTGTTAACGGTCAAACACGACTTCTGAAATAGATCCAAGCCGATTCACGCGCCGAGCCCCTCAGCCTTGGCATTAAAACAATCCTTATCAGGCTCTTTACGATCTCCGGATCATCGTAACTCTCGCAGTAATTTTTCTATATAAGAACCTCCGGCATCCGCCTAAAGAGGAAAAAAGCTGAGCCAGCAAAAGGCGTTAAAAAAGAGCGGGTCGCATGCAACTATATATATTCGCGTGCTCGCGGCGCGCGCGTTAGAAAGAGCTATATGCGCGAGTACGCGAAAACGAGAGAGAGAGAGAGAGAGAGAGAGAGAGAAACAGAAGAGATAATCCGGCCAGGGGCGGCGCGGTAGCGTATATATAGTATAATCGTAAAGATAATAATAGTAATAGCTCCTAGAGTAATAAACGGCCGGCAACAATAAAGATTAACAATAATAATAGGCGACTATATACATATAGACACTTAGAGGCTACAGAGGCGCATTACACATATAGTCATGTGCATACATACACGCGTAGACGTATGCGTGGGCGCTGTAACTGCGCGGCCCGTCGTGTAAATATCACTTATACATACATAAACGCTCAGGCGCGTATATATACCGGTAATCGCGCGGGCGCGCAAGCGACAGTAGGTACACATGCATAAGCGCACCAGCCACTCCGATATCATGTTTCCCCTTAAGCGCGCGAAGAACGGCGAAAAAGGCGAGGCGCCGAAGGGATGTAAAGCGCATCGATTTCCATCGTTTTACTGCCAGCGTTGTATAAAGAGAAAAAAAAGGGAGTGAATTAATTCGCGTTCTTTCGCCAATATACTTATAGCGAGCGGAAGTCTAGCTCTACGGCGCGCTCCCCTGTGACGGATTTACGGGCGAGGGATGCAGGCTAAATGGGGAAAGTTCTTGATTAATTCGACTTATTGGCGCGGCTGGCTCGGCGAGACGCGATGCGGAAATGACTTTCGGAAGTTTTTGCGTGAGTGTCGGTGCGCGAATGACGAGAGGACGTGAGATTATTCTTTTCGGCGTAGAGTGAGGGGTTTTGTTTTCGAAGGGGGGTATTAGTTGAAGCGCGTGAAATCAAGAACTTTCCTGGGTTATCCAGTATAGATACAAGTGCCAACGAGCCCTTTTTTGATGGAACGTTACACACATCCTTTTTATATCTTTGTAGGTGCTTTTTTATATAATTATAAGTGTACCTATAATTTAATATATATACGGCATCGTTCTGACATTAAGAACAAAATGTATACGAGACTATCTGAAATAACGTAAGTTTAAGGCGAAGATACAAAATGTAACCAAACTTTCCTCCGTTACGTTATTCAATGCCGTGGGTGTAAGTACATACGTGCAAAGTTATAGTTTAATAAAAGATACACTCGCTGTTATAACTTACGATACTTTTATTTTAACGAGAGTGAAGATTCTTAAACCTAATTAACAATTACGAATTTACATTTTATTACATCGTCGTCGTATTCATATAGACACACGGAACTCGTAACTGCAAGCAACTATGGTATAAACTAACAATTGTGTTTACAGAGACATCTTTAAAACTCGTCGAAATTGTACAATAATTTTTTTGGGGATGCCTCTCTTTGAAAGGCGCGTAAAGAGGGTAGAAAAGAAATACGCACATTATTTTTCACTTTAGAAAAATTTTATCGCGCGAAGAATAAAGTAAGAAGGGTGGAAGGAAGCCAGCAAAATTTTAAAAGAGACATCTTAAAATACGGGCAGATGGGTACTTTTACTTTGAAATAGACGTTTTACTTTTTTCTTTCAAACTTTTTTCATTTTTTAAAATCTTGAACTACTTATTTTTAATCATAAGTTTGTAATTTTTTTATTACTGAATTTTAATAACAAGTATAATGATAAAATTATCGAACGAAAAATAATCTATTTCTCAGTAAAAAGTAACCTACTCACGTTTAAGGTTACAAAACGGTCCGTCGAAGTTTCGGCAACGTGGCATGTACAAGTAGGCAGTTGTAAATAACAGTGTAAATAAAATACCTTGAACTGGTGTTTTCTTTGAATGAAGAGGCCATTGCTCGAGCGAAAAGGCGGAATAAGTAAGATGCCGAAATTGTCGCATTATTTACGGTATCTCTTGCATTGTATAAATATAATTATAATTTTACGACCACTATAAGCGACAAAGTCTTTGTGGCTTGGTTCTGCATTCGCAACAATTTTACTTAATCCAAGTGAAAAATGATCAAGTCAGTTTAAAGGTTGTTTAAATCTGCTATAATATTGTTGAAAGTCTTTTTCACAGTATTCCTCATTACAGTATTTTTCATTATACCAATTAAAATTTGTAGATATTGTTTAATTTTATTTGTCAAAACAAGATAATTATTGAAAACAATATTTTTATCATTTTTCACTTGGTCTGTACAGTTATGCGCATGCAACCTATAAGATAGCAAAATTAAAAATGTTAATTGCTACGGTGTATAACATTAATCGATAGCAACGGTGATCGCAATAAGGGATAAGAAATTATTAACGTAACAATAGTTGTAGATATGCGCTCTACCTATAGATAATTATATATATATACATTGTTACAATTATTGTCATTACCTATTAATTATCATAATTCTAACAATAATTATTATGATTAACATTGAATTCTATGTAAAACGGTCGCATTTACATTTGAAAGGAAAAAACAATGAATATAAGATCAACTGCAACGCCATTTTTGAAAGGAACACTTTACATCGAAGTGCGTCGGTAAAGACGACTACATTACGACATTGTACAATTAATACGCGCATGATTTTTTTCATCAACGTGCGAGCGTTTAACAGCAAAACGAAGACAAGTGTAAGAGGAAACAAGAAAAAGAAAAACCGCGTCGCTATGTTTATTGTTACGCCATCGTTAATATACGATCGATCGCGTCGTTTTTTCCACACACACACACAAACAATGTCATTGCAGCGTATACAATAAATCGCCGCAGATATGTTTGCGCGGTGATTGACGAAGCTAAAAAAATAAGGGGGAAGATAAAACGATAGTCGATTAATGTAAGCAATGATAATTATGTGATCGTTGTAGATACGGTTCTTATGTGTAATCGTATAAAGGTTTGTTAAATATGTACCTATTATTACATGACGGGCGTCGTTCATAGGAAATAAGCGAAACACGAGAACTTTTTGCTTGGTTTTATAATTATGCTTGAAAAGCATTCGAAGAAATAAAAGTTGTTGTGGTAGAACATTTCTGTCTCTTTGTTCACTCATTTATTATTCACCCTTTTCTTCTCCTCCTCCAAAAAAAAAAAACAAAAAAACACACGTTTAAGGCAATGAATTTTTAATAACATGAAAATGTTAAAAAATATTTACAATTTTAATAGATAACTTATATTTAATCCAGTGAGTTTGTATTTCCACCAAAACTAGAATTTTAATTGATTTTATCTATAAATATTACAATTTTTTTAAGATTCTCAAATTTTTAATAATTGGGGAAGCATTAAAAATTCATTAACTTATACGTGGTTAAAAAAGAAGTTTTTAGAATTTAGGTATTTGGCACTACACGACCGAACTTGAGTCATTCCTGAACCATCGCTGGATGCTGTTGGGAGAGTCTTTCAGTCGAGATATCCAGGAGTATGCTTTTATTTCGTTTAAAGCCACCCAATGGCCCATCAACCTCAGACTGTCAATATGCTTATCCCTGAAGCTATTAAACTATGGAAAATACAAAAATTTATAATTAAAAATGTGTTTTGGATCTTTTATTACTAATTAAGGACAAAAATAAATTTACCTCATTTAGATCGTGTTCAGTAAATAAAAGACTCGTGGATGCCTGCACAAATGTTTTCATAGTCCAGTATGAATGAGAAAATCTGCAAATTTTTTTGAGTGATAGATTTAATTATGTTTAGATTTTATATTTTATTTTTGATAAAACTAAAGAAAATTCAATTTTTTGATCAATAAAGTCTTCTAATTTTAAATTCTTTTTTAAATAAATTATTAGTATCGGATTTCGATTTAATGTCAATATCCATTTTCTTTATCATTTTACTAGGATGTTTTTTGCTTTTTAATCAATTTAACAAATGTATTATATCATTACCTTTCTACAATTTTGTTCCAATTCAATTGAAGGAATCTTCGAGCTACTTGAGAAGCAGCTGGATTTTTGGCGTATGACAGTAATATCACCTTTATGTCACTATCTTCGTATTTATTTTCCAGAATTTCATTAAGAATCCTGCAATAAAAAAATTTATAATTTAATAAGAAATTTCAGTATTCCTTCAAAAATCAATTTGATTTACAATAGCTTATGAATAAGTCATTTAATTTAAATCTATAGATAAATCTTCTTTTTAATATAGTTAAATCAGCATTTCATTTAATACTTTCGATATATATTCTTCCAAAATGAAAAAATATAAAAGTAAAAATATCAATCTTATTACGATCATCAGAGAAAGACTTTAAATAGAAAAATCAAGTCAATAGCAATCAATGTCCGAGAAAATAGTGAAAAATTGCAACTCCAAAAAGCAGTCTATTCTTACTTCTGCAGAATCCAGGGAACTTGGAAGCAGCCGATGGCCGAAAGAAGTCGATCTTTCTCCTCTCTATCGCTCGTCTCATTGAATTTTGACATCAGATGAGATAGATCATCTTGACCGCCGTGCTCCGCCCCGATACAGTAGACAGTCTCACGGACGTGCTCCGCCAACCTGTGGGAGATTCGCGGATCGATCAGCGTTTCAAATTTGCATTTTTGATTGGCCGGTGCGAAATTAGGGAGAAATGGTATTAGCAACATTAATGTTCCAATTTTATTGCGCAAATTTTATTTAGCAGTATTTTTAAATTCATTTTAAATAATAATTTACCAAATATTTTAAATTATAAATATTATAAGTTTTTTTAAAAATATTCTTTTATTTGTACACTTACTTGATCTCGCTGTTCTTTACAACATCTTCCCACTTATTTCTGGCCCAGTCCGTACAATTCTTATACTCGAACGAACAAGCTAACTCAAGAGCTAATATTGCCAAAGACGATCCCTCTTCTATTTTCGGTTTCATATCATCGAAAAGTTTCGCCACCAGATTCTTCATAAACTCCTATACATAATACAATGCCAACATTTAATTAAACATAAGCAATTCCCAAAAACAGCACATAAAAAAACCACCCTACCTGGAAGTTCGGATACGCGTCGGTCTCATAAAGCGCGAAATCCAGATGCAGGGCGTGCCTAGCCAGGACTTTCCAGGGCGCGTAGCTGCGTTCACTGGGTCCGAGGTAGCCGATCAACTCCAAGGCGATTTTGTAGTCGAGACTACCTTGACGAGCTAGAGTCAACGCGTCGTCTACGATCGATGCCCGCGTCACAACCGGAAACTCGACGTGTCGCTCCTTCAAAGCTGAGACAATCGAGCGCCAGGTTGTTTCGTCGTAATTCACACGGTAGTAGCCTGTGGAGAAACAAATACGTAATGTTGAAAAGTTTTAGATTGAGTTAGCGTTTCTTTTTGAATTTTCTTTTATTCGGAAGATAATGCTCTTAATGTATGGAAATTTAAATAATGGAATATGAGGCAGTTCGAGGACAAAATAGAGTTATACGTATAGAGCTAACTTTTATGACTCTATTAACTCGATTTCCACGCTGCATTATACTGTGAAGAAAGTTTCATTGTATGCAGCGTTGCTAATTAGATATACTACGCGTATAGAGCACGAGTGTATTATGTAAATTTCGCAACAAAACATCATTTATGTACGTATTGTATTAAATGAAAAATCACAGCGAAATCACACAAGTTTTTTTCTCAATAGTTTAGTGAAATATTATTTGATAGTCTTCGAAAGTTATAAAAAACTTTTTAACTTAATTTAAAACATTATCACAATACGAAGCTCCTCTAGTTCGTCTTTAAAAATTAGCCGTCTCAAACCTCCATTTCTTAAACAGAGCAACTATACCTAGCGATAGACTTTCGACAATCTACAAACCAGCCCTGTTAACGTTGAAAACGATCCAAGAGTCATTGCCGCTGCCGCGCCCGACGTTTTCCAGCTCCATTTCAGCTTTGCCCTTCAGCCAGGTGATCGTCGGCTCGGACCATTTGCCCCCGCTGATCGTATACGTGAGCGGCACCCACCACAAAGTTTCGCTTTCGCCGCTGCTGCTCGCGGCTATTTCGCTCTCCTCGCCATCCTCGCTCGTACTCGACGACTCGTCGAAATTGAATTTTTCCTGTTCGATGGCACAAAAATGGGTGTTTTTTCTCTATTTTTTTTCTTTTCGTACTTTTTTTTCCACGAATTCAGCTGTACGCGCAATTTTTCAACGAAAATTTGAATGCTATTTGACGTGAAAATAAGCAGTGGTGTATGAGGTATTTGGTATAAATGAGTTTTTCGGGTGACTGGATTGATTTGAAAATATGTGGGACCTTCTAAAGTGAAAAATATATTTAAAAGATTTAATCTGTACAAAGCGATATTTCTATAAATAATTGCAATAAATTTAGTATTTCCAAATTTTCTCATTTAAATCAAATTGCTTTAAAACCGTAAAATTGCCTCAAATTATCCGGATAAAGCCCCAAACTATCCATCAAACGAATAATGGACCATCAATCCCGTTAATTACAAGCCGAAACCAAATTCATCGAAACCAGTCAAGTCACCGGTAATAATCGTCACCAAAAATACCAAAATTGCACATTTAACCTACATCCGTGGAGATCCAAGACGATAGACATTTTTTTCCCTCATCGAAACGCGCTCGGTAATCAAGGGATGTCACAACGAGCGCGTTTAACGGTCGCCTCACGGATTTTTATGACTCGTAAAATGCAGGCACGAGCGCGCCGATTTGATTCTTTGTTTTCCACACGTAACTGCGTTTTATGCCGCGAACTCGAACGTATATAAAGATCGACGGGGACAGCGGTTCTTCTGTTGCTGGATGAAGGCATTAAACGCCGCGCTTTAAAGCTGCCCTTTGCGATGCACGTGAGAAAAATGAAAAGGCTGGGAAGGTAAGGGGGTGAAAATGCGCGCGTGGTGCAATAAAATGGAATACCGTAAAATTTCGTAAAGTTTTATCGAACGATAGAATTTTAGTAGAAATTCACTTTGATTGACCTGGAAAATGATGCGGGCGTATAAGTAGAAACGGTCGAGTTTGGTCCGACTGTTACATTTTATTAAATTTAATGGCATTTTTCAATTCAAACAAGATAGAATTTTATAATTATCTCAGATATTCCAATAAGTATCTATATTGTTATTTATCTTAGTATTTATTTACAGCCATTTTTTATATAATATCTGTAAAAGTTATTATGTTCCATCTTGTTGGGATATATTTTGCATAACCGGACCTCCATAATATTCTGCAAAAGACTACTCTAAATTCCCTCCATGCATAAATAAAAGCGCCAACAGAACCGAGTTCAAAATATTTTATAAGACTCACTCACCTGTCGAATAGTCACCGTGCCGTTCTCTCGATGCCACGTGACGCTGATCAGCGGATAGCCCGGACGTCTAGTCCAGCTAGAGAAAGCCTCGTGTATCTTGGTCGACGTGTCGTTGATTGTCGTGTTGCCAGCTAACGCGCGAAGGAACACGTCTGAATCAGCGTTTAAGTAACTCCTGCAATAATCACAATTTGTCTTTTGGAATTCGAAAATTTTTTGCAAAGTAAAGAGTGTTTGCAATGGCCAATTAAAGCTTTATTTTTTTGATAATACAATTTGGTGTTCAGAATATATACAATTTTTAATAAATCAGAAACTTAAAAAAATTAGTGAATAAAAAACTAGAAAAATATCTTATTTTTAAAGGAAAATAATTCCGGGTAAATATTTCATCAATATTACAACTACAAAGTTAATACAAGAAGACATTATAATCTACTCGAGACCTAAGAATTCGTAAATTTAAAAAGCTACAAAACAAGCTCTAATTTTCCCAAACTTCTATAAAGTTTAAAACTCGAGACGTTTCTAACAGTTTTATACTTCTTGCGACAAAAAAAGCAGACGCCAGTCCTGCGTCACTTAAAAAAAAAGAAGCTGCTTTACATTTTCCTTTAATGGCCAATTAAACCGACATTTCTGCCGTCGCATCACAGGGGCATTATTCAGAGCGGCCGCTCTCCGCGTAAGCGAGAGAGAAAAAAAAAAGAAAAACTCGCTGAAAGTACAGAGCTTTCGCCCGTACACATAAGAATCCAGGTATGTATGTATATGTATGCATAATACGTAAAAGTAAAAGAGACTGCACCCACCACCGTCGAAGAAAGTCGGCGTAGCCAGTCCTAAAGGAGCTTTCGTTGAGCGAGGCATGCAACATGCTTATCAGGCATGCACCTACGGGCGAATATACATTACGTGGTCGTTAGTCTGTGTGGCTATTAGGGCGAGAGGAAACTCCTCTACGCTTTTTACGTATCTTTAGGGTATGCATGTATCTACGAATTGTGGGCTTTGTTCGTTGGAATTTGGCGGAATTGCAAAAATTGTTGCAATAATTGATTTTAAGTAATAAAAAGTAAAGTTATAAATTTTTAGAACTAAACTAAAAGATTCCATAAGCAACTCTATATAATATAAGAAAATCTTGAATATTCAAATCGATTAAATAAATTCATGCTTCTTTTAAAAAAACAAATTGTAATAGATTTTTTATATGCAAAGCATCTGAAATATACTTATTAGTAAATACATGCACTTTTCAAAAATTTTCTATTTGAAAAATATAAATTAGAGTATAAATTTTATTAAAGTATTTACTCTAACAAACATATTTAAGTCTAAATAAACTACTGTTGCAATTTAAACATGCAATTCTTTACAAAACTTTCTATAAAAATTAGCTAATTGCATACCTTTTCTATAATTGTCAATCAAGTCAAAAGCTTCGATGCGAGTTCGATTAACTTTATAATCAAGTGCTTTAGAGATCAGGTAACCGTCGTTTTCCATTGCCTCTAAGTGAACGTCGACCAGGAAGTTGACCGATGCCTCGAGGCTTTCGTCAATCTGCACTGTCGAAATAGTGTCTTGTTGCAAGGGAGAATAATCACAAGCTTTTTTAAGAACTTAATATAGTATTGCAAGCTTAAAGACCGATAAATTATTAAACAATTTAAGAGAAGTCATTTTTTAAGATAAATAAGAAAATTTAACAAATTAGTTATATTTGTTTTCCCGGACAGGATATGATCTTTTACTTGAAATGTAAATAATTTAGTCCAGATAAGTCCTTGATAAAATTTCAATAAAAAACATGAAACTAGAGAAAGTAAATTTCAATTTGCTGCTTTCAGAATAAACAAACAGTAATTGGAACCAAAGATATACTAGTTTATAATTCAATTTAAATTCAATTTAAAATTCAGTTTAAAAAAATTCTCTTGTTTCTTTAATATAAGACTACTAAGTGCCTATAACTCGAGCACTCTGAAGCATTAGACCATACAATTTTGGTTTAGTTCATTTTTTGGTACCGCAAAATATATCTACAAAGTTTCATCAAGATCTGTGACCCCATAGCCTCTCCATGCTAGTAACTTACTTAAACTTGCAAATTGAACATAGAATAAAAAACGCAAAAACTTGCCTTGTCGACGAGCGCGTACTGGAAGTAGATAACGGAACCATCGACGTACCAAGCATCGGTCCAGTTCTTGGCATTGACCAGACCACCAAACCACTGCTGGCCAATAAGCTTTATCAAATTCAGCAAAGCTTCCGCTTTCGCCAAAGCTGGCATCTCGGGTGTGGTATCGTAAAGTGATTCACTGTACACAGCGATTCAGAAGAATAATTTTATAAAATTTTAAATAAAAAAATTAATTTAATTTATTATATTCGCTATTGTTTATCATTTAAAGAAAAAAAATTAAAATAAATACCTTATGACCATCAAACCAGGCGCCGAGAGGCCGTCGAAATCAGTTGGCAGTGCTGCCAGGTCAAGTTTGTCACTGGGTGGCTCGACACCCTCAAACAGCTCCCCAAAGGCGGCCACTATCGGCTGCACTTTGTCGAGCAGATAAGACTTTTGGACATCGCTGTTGTCAGTATCGATCCAGTGGTGAACCGGCAGTGTCACGTTGCCGCTGCTGCTGCTGGCCTCGCCCGTCGGCGGGATCTCCTTGAGGTTGCCGATGACAAAGGCCAGGTTGTGCGGCAGCATCGGTCGCGTCTCCGCGAATGTGTCGGACGTCTTGTTTTCTGAGCTGTAGACAGAGTAGAGTTTTTTTTTGGTGAGACGGATAATTGAATAGTTCTGTTGGACTTGAATTTAGTATTTGACTGTTTGGATAGTGGAATAGCGTTCTGCCATAATTGATGTTTGATAAAGGAAATTGCACATTTGGAAAATGAAAAAATGATTAAGTGAGTTCAGGGTAAGACTATTATATAGATTTTGATCTCGGGTAATTTAAGCTAATGTTACTGCATCTCCGTTATAACTTCTAGAGTTTACACTCAAAGTGTTCTAAATCCAGCGGATAAAAGCTTAATAAAGCCCCTAAAACTAAATAACCATTGTAACGATAATGTTGGACGAACATTACCGAAGCAGTATCAGCTCAATTTTGGGCAGGGCACCCTAATAGAAACTTAGTTGGCAGAAGTTAACTAATTACAGAGAGTTAGTCAAGTTGATCATGCTCGATAGTAAAGCTTTTTGTAAAACTCTATTATACCTTGAATGTAGATAGATTTATGGATAAAATGATTTTGCTATTTGCATTTCTTAACGTTAATATACGAAGGACAGTACACCGCAAAATTTAATTATAATTAGTCAGAGTAACAAATCACTTTGATAATAACAAACTTTTTATAACTGTTCAAATTCAAACAAATTCCTAGTATTAATTAATTAAACCACAATACTTTAAACCATTAATTAACCCGACAATGTGCACTATAAAAAATGAATGAAATTTTATTCTATTTTTATTCCATTCTATTTCAGATGTAAACTGATCAAATTAACTCACTATCAGAGCATTAATCAATTTGAAAATCGCAAAAATTAACGTACGTCTACAAACAATCATTAATTACATCAATCCCAATATGCAATTATCTTTCCAACCGCTATTCACATCTACAAAAACATAACCACGTGTTCGCACATGCTTGAATCATACACCTTTATATACTTACACATCGCTCGAATTCATCAACGGCGTATTGGAGAGCACTTTGGTACCGGTTGGGTGCAAGACCGTCAGGACGAAGCTCGCTTTCAGCTTTGCCTCGTCGAGAGTTGGGAAGAGCCGGAAAGCGTTGAGGGGCTTCAGCTTCGACGCTAAAAGCAGCCTTTTTGGCGAGAAAAGAAGCCGGGTGTATCAGTAAATGCGAATGTCTTGGGGCGAGTCAGCGCACTTATCTCGACAAGGAGATCAATGGTCAAAGTGTACCATTGGCTTTTCATTTAACTTTTACTGTTCTTTTTTAGTTGTGGATGATGGATGGATTCTATCGTCTTTTGATATTTTTTTTATTATTAATATGAAATTACTTTGCGACAAAAATCTTAACATTCGCATCAGCTAATATAAATGGAGAGAAATTTTTTTAGAAACTTTACCAAACTGTACAGTAATGACAATTGACAACTTAAATAAAATATTTATATATTTAAAGTCAAACTTATTTTGTGATGAAATTTACCAGAAGTTAAGTAATTTTTCAGCTTCTATTAGTCCGTTACATCATTACTGTAGAGTCTGGCAAAATTTTCAAACCTTATTACTAACAGATTAATTTTTCATAAATTACTAATGCTTTAAGTTGCACTCACCTCTCTTCATTATTTTTTATAGGTTTCTTCATAAATATTGTCCTGCTATCAACTTTAGTCTCATACTCGATTTCCAGCGTATAAGTCCCGTTCAACATTGGCTTCTCCAGCAAGATGACGTAATCAGCACCAGCGTCATCGCTCTTATTACCAATGACCTTCAGTTCGTTTTTAACACTAGGCACCTCGGCACTATTACCCGCCTCGCCTGCTGGATTCGCCGCCCCATCGCTCGCAGGAGCATCGGTAGCTGTCTCTAAAACAATACAATTTCATCCTTACTTTCACCAAACCAAAAAAAAATTCAGCACTGACTTACCTTTCGTCTCCTCGGCTTCACGTTTGCTTCTCTTGCTATTTTCATCTTCCGTTGAATTTTTCACGATCTCGTAGACGAAAAGCCGGTGACTCTTGACCTTGAGGTGCTTGGAGTCGAACACCAGCTGGTCGGGACCGGTGCCACTTTGCAGGAAGTCAATAGACACGCGTCCTTCAACTTTTAACGCTCCGTGCTCATCCAGAACGCTGGCAGGCTCGAGCTCGACGCGGTAGCGCAGTGCTTTTATGGAAGTCGCGATCGCGTAGATTTCGGGGATCTCTTCCTCCTTGTCCAGGAAGAGCAGCGCGTCCTGGACCTGGATGGATTATCGGGTAAGAAGTCAGATTGAGTACTTTAGGTATCGCGTGACTTTATATTAAGTTATAATTAAGGCTTTTCATGCGTCAGTTCACGAGACAATATAATTATGCGTTAATTATGAAATGAGCCGGAAATAATTATTGTTGGCTAAAGGTGTTCGATGCTGCTGATTATAATGCTTTAATTTTTATTATTTAATTTTTCAACCGAGGAAACAAAGGTCTATATAAATTAGCACTTAATAAATTAATGTACAGCGAGTAAATACAGTTGTTAACTTTTAGTTAAACAGCGCCGGAGCGCATTCATAAAATAAATCATTATAGAATAATTGCCTATTCACAGCGAGAAAAATAAAGATGTTACGATAATTTAAAACTCGCATATATATATACGTGCACCCAAGCGCGCTCGTATTTTCATACGCAAACTACGAAAACACAAATATAATAATCCTCCATAAATTATTCATCCCAATAACCTCCGCGAACAAGAAAAAAGCCTAAAAATGAAAAAAAAGCAGAAATATCGAAGCATCCAACGGCCGACAATAGCCATCAGTCGGCAACTCAATAAACGTCCCGCTAAACGGCCAATAAAGCTCTGACGATTTACAATCGCTTACGTCTTTATAATCCTGATTGACGAGATGCACGCCGATGAAGGCGGCCGCTATTAGCAGCGCCAAGAAGAAGACGAAGACGAAGGCGATCTTTCTGTAGGAGATGTAGCAGCCGCCCGTCGTTTCGTAACCCATCTCGTGCACGTTGAACTCGTGCCTGCTGTTGCTCTGGCTGCGGTAGTCCGGCGTCACCATACCTGCTGCTGCACAGAAACGAGAAAAAGATAAACGTGATTTATGCAGCCGCCAGGACAATTAACCTTTTCACGCCTGTGGTTGTGTGTGGGCTTTTGTGGCTAGATGCGAGGTTGTGCGGTTACCGATGAGTTTTTTTTTTTCGAGGATGGTTTGGTTTTTCAAGAGCGGAGCTCTTGACGCGACTGGCAACCGAGTCCAGAGAGTACTGCGCTGAAATAGCCGCGGCGAGGACGGATCCCGATGAGTTGGCAGGACGAGAAAAAAACATACATTCGCGCTGACTTGCGCTTTTGGCAATTACCTACTTTTTCGAGCTTCCAGCGGGTTTAATCAGCGACAGGTTCAACACTCTTCTGGTTTAACTCTGAGTTTAATGTTAGAGGTGCTGCTATGGCTAAAGCTACACGTTTACTAGGCGCTGGTATTTTTTTCACTGACCTACTCGCCGTGGAAATAAGAGCTCGGAACGCTCATTTTGCTCGTTAACGCTTTGTCAAACATAGCTACGTCCGCTTACGGCATAACATCCGCGCGCGCGCGCGCGCAGCGATTTGTTACGAAAATATCGTTGCCGAGTTTTACGATTATTTAGATGCCACCTCTTCTTTTTTCCAGCGCGTAAACGCCGGAAAAACGGCTGCTGTACGGCAAAAACTCATCGATAAACATTTTGTTTCTTTGGGAAGGCGTTACGGGAACGTAACCATTATGCAATTCTGGTGTGTCTATATTATTAATAAAAATTAACGGCACGCCAACGTCAGCAGCGGTGCGTGAATGTATATGACGTGAGCGGGTGCACGTTAGCCAAAGTAGTTTTTCGATATGGTTTTTCTTTTAAAATCTTGATTAGTAGGTTAGAGCAAAGTTAGTTGCAGGGGTAAGTAGATCTAGTGTTTATGATTGCAAAGACGAGCTGTTGATTTGATTCAATTCTCGTTAATAAAGTCAGGTGTGTAGAGTATATGTGTAAATGAAAGATGGTACATTTCGACACGGACGGAAATTGGGAAATATCCTGGTAAAAAATTATCCATTTAAAATGGTTACAGACTAAAAAATAGCATTGAATCCATTTTTACCAGGGGTTAACTAGTCATTAAACTATATTTTACACCAAAACCATGCCAAAGTCATGATTTTGAGATTAGTGTGGTATAAAAATTATAAATATAAAAACACACATTTAAAAAAGTAAATTAATTACGAAAAGTTCAGTTGAGCAGTTAAATATTAATAATAATTAAATTTAATAATTCTGTTGTTAATTGTTCATTAGTATGTTTATTAATTATTTACAATGTTAATACAATATTAATAAAAAAACTTTTCTCAACTAATTATAATTTTATTTTATTATTTAAAGTAAAAATTTACTATATGTCCCCTTTATGTCAATGTATCCCTTCATCGAATCTCTGATGGAAAAAGATGTTCATTTTAATAAAATTGAAGCTCAAGGTTATCAAATTATCTTTATACTATTTGATTAAATATTTTATAACATACGTATTTTTTATAAATCTAATATTTTCATAAAAATAACAAAAAAATTGATAAAATATGTATAGTGGCTCCTCGCTTTTCTATTCATAACTATCTGCGCTGTTTCATAAGCTTCGCTCCTGCCGGAAGTACATGCGCTCGCTACACATACAAGAAGATTGGGTATTCCCGTAGACATTGAGCTCTATGGTTCCTCAATTATGAACAATGCTATTATTAAGTATAACTAATTATTAATAATAATAACTAACGCTAAATACGTTATTCAATAAACAATAAATCACAAAGCATATCTTTTCTGAAATTCCTGAGTCACTATACTATCTCAAATCCCATTCCCTCTCAACCCAACCACTAAACCTTCTCCGTTACTCCAACTCCCAGCTACAAACCAAACAACACGCAACAAAGACCCAACCCATCCCACACTCGCAACAAAAAAATAAAAAGAAAAACGTGAAATAAACGCATAAGCATCTCACGTTACACAGTAGGCTCTGCACTTCCCGGGCAGATCTATCTCACGGATGCACGCGCGCGCGGCTTAAGGGGCCCCCAGAGCGCGCT
This sequence comes from Eupelmus urozonus, assembly GCA_900480035.1. Classification (NCBI taxonomy): domain Eukaryota; kingdom Metazoa; phylum Arthropoda; class Insecta; order Hymenoptera; family Eupelmidae; genus Eupelmus; species Eupelmus urozonus. The sequence goes on from UELX01001932.1 coordinate 25,189, forward strand.
AGGAGAGCAGAGAGATCCATCACATTACGCGCGCGATCGCTGAATGGAGATAGGCCGCGCGGCTGCGTCCGGAAGCGCACGCGGCGCTGTCGTATATTACACGCGGCTAGGCAAGGTCGCGCCGACGAAGTAGCCTGCTTAACGGTGCGCGATTTCCGAGCCGAGAGTGCTGGAGGTGTGATTAAGGACAAGGGAAGCAGGTGGGGAGGTTGCTGATGCTTTGTTTTTGAGGGTTTTTTGGAGATTGGATGATTTGAGGGTTCAAGTTTTTTCGGGGGTGAAACTGGCTGGTTGATGGCTTAATTGGTGGTTATGGTTATATTGCATAGGTTTGTTGTAGGCTCTGATGAAGAGGTAATAATTCGAAAGCTGTAAAGGTAGGAGGTATTATAAGGTATTGGGTGAGTAGATTCGTGCAGTGTTTAGTCAGACGTTTAAAAATTTTATTAATCCGCCATTTATAACTTCTACAATATCATCAGTTTTCCCAAGGCTACGAAAAACATTAAACAAATCTTCCAAACTGAAATATGCTCAAAACGAAACAAAAGTAAAAAAAATCCTTGAAAACGCATAAGCAATTAAAAACTCAGCCACTCTGTTTTATACACCTGGCCATTCCGAAAACAAACAGATAAACTCATAAAGCCAAAAACACATATACTTTAAAGTCCTCCCAAGCGTATTAAACAAATCAAACTTTCCAGCAATTTCAGCCGTATCATCTTTTCGCGTTCTTTCGTTCAGCAACAAAGGAAATTTCTCGGAGCCCGTCGAAAAGATTGTTTCTTAATTGTATGCGCGTGCAAAATCAAGACTCGAGCTTATCGCGCTCGGGCGCGCACCTGTGCGCATGCTGCTGTGCCGCCGCGCAAAGCAGCCGCGATAAGCAGCGCGTGCTTTTCATCTGGTATCGCGCTCGTTTCTTTTTTTCTCTCGCTGCATGGAGAATGCCGAAACTTTTTACTTTGAATTTTCCTGTTGATTTTTTTGTTGATGAGTGTGTTGGTAAGTTTTTTTTCGGATGAATGAATGTAATATTTTTAATTGGGAAGAACAAACTGAAATAATACTGTTTTCTAACTTTATTCTGAGTTTTCTATACCTAAACATTTTACTAACGTCTCTAAACCCATCGCATATATCAAAAAACCAAAAGGTCCTCACGATCCAGCAATTCAAGTCTCGATCGAAACAAACCAATCTCACAAAAAGGAAGCGCGAAATAATCACCTTACTCCCGCATAAATCACACGGCATCAAGCCAAGAAGCTGCGCCCTGAGAAAAGAAATCAGCAGGAGATCAATTATATCTAACCGATCGCACCTTCCCTACCCAATCCCAATTAACCAAGCATACATCCTCACATCCCAAGCGTCACAGCGAGTATACATCGGCCATTAACGTACACATCCGACGCGATAATCGGGAAATGCACGCGCATACACGCATAGAGGCTGGATTCCGCGCATCCTTCGCGTATTCTCATATTTTCTCTCTCTCTCAATTTTAATAATCCTCCGCCGAAGCCGCGCACGTACATACACACGAGAGCGCGAGCTGTTATTGCCGAGACAAATGAGCGCTTCCGACGTTGCGCCGCTTGCGCGCGCGCATGTCCGTATATAATGACAGTTTTGGTAACTCGGCTGTAGAGTCGAAGGCCTCCTAGTTGCCGTTCTCGGTAAAGAGATGTAGGAAAATACGTTCTGATACGAGTCCGCAGAGCGGCCGGAGATAGGAGCGGATTGGCGCTTGGTTTTTTGGATTCTCGCTTTCGAGGACGAGTTATTGTTTAATTATAATTCATTGTGTAAGAGGAATTATGTATGCGTGAAAATGATGAGTTTACGTGCAGCTGTTGCACATGCTACGAAAACATATGTAAATATTTGTTGTTCGTGTGTGACTATGGTAATTAGGCGCGCGAGGCGTAAACGTCTTATTTATCTGGAAACGTGGATTCTGTAATTGAGTGGAAGTTATTAGTGCGCCGCTCGAAATTTAATTGGGAGCGCAGCTGCGAGCGTTAATCTTTTAAATGATGCGTTACAAAATTATTGAAAAAATATTAGCGTCTGCTCGTGACGTAAGTTTCCTACGGAGTATGTGAATGCATGGTGCTATTATTACATTCAATTAGTCGAGCTAAATACCACGTTTCCTGTCAACTTCGCGCCATAATCATGAAAAAATAATTAGCATATTGTATTTCAGACGGTTAATTAATCTGGAATAATGCTTTCTAAGCCTAATCTCGCAGACCATTATTTTCATGAGTACACAAGCGAGCTTCACAATCAACGTGTTTACCATACAACTAATGAATTAAAATAACTAGCCAACATTACCAAGGTCCAGCAATAACATAAACTTTCAAGCACCACATCTCAATCCAGCACCGGTCACCATAAACCCCCCGCCCAAAACCCATGACACAACCCACAAGCAATAAAAAATAAGGTAAACAAAATCGGTCTGCTCACAGTGCCGTCTGCCATCATCGGCGTAAGTCACAACGCTTCCTCTCCTCATCCTGGAGCAGCAGCCCTCTCCTCACTCTCAAAAAGCCGTCTCTCCTCCAACACAAAACTCACTGCACCCCAAAATCTCGCCGACTCCCAAAAGGTCTCAATCCGTCAATCGACCTCTACCGATCGCGTGATCGGCTAAAGCACTGATCCCGCGCTTACTGCTCCTCTCCGGCAAGAAAAACACGCAGACTCTCACGGGGCTGCGCGCCTATGCACGCACCAGTCAACTGCCGAGCGCAATGGAACCGCGGCCGTGTGTATAACTGCGAGAGAGCGCGCAGGTTGAGCGCAATTAGTACACTTCCACCTGTGCGCGCCGGCCGAGGAATAGCCAAGCTGCTACTCCCACCAGCAGGCACTGGTACTGCACGTACATACTGCTCGTATCGCGCTTTGTTTTTTCTCTCGGCGATTTTTCCTTCTCGCTCGCTCGTTTCTTCGGCTGATAGCGGCGAGCCGGTATCGCTGGCTTTCGATTATTGGCTGCGGAAAGGAGAAAAAATGGGAGATGAGGTGGGAGCTTGTGGACAAGGCCTTAAAGAGCGGAGATGAGCACGTGCGCGGTTGGCTTGTGTGTGAGCGTGTTGAGGTAGGATCTATCGCTGCAGCGTGATTCCCCATTCTTCCTCTGCGATGCTCGCTTTTTGCGGATGTGATGGATACGCGTTTTTAGCGTTTTTTTCGTTGTCGGAATGGATTTTTTTTCTTTTTCATGTAACCAGTCGGTGATGCACGTGTTTCGCGTGTTTTATTGGTTGTAGGTTGCGGGATGGATGGAAAATGTTTTTTGACGATTTTGGTTGGTGTAAGAGAGGGGTAACATAAATCTTTGTATTGCGTAAACCGAGTTTAGAGATAGATTAATGGCCAAAAAAAGATTGGTGTATTAGGTATATTTTACCAAATCAAATTCAGTTATTAAATGTAATTGAATCATAGACGTATTTCGCTTTACAGAAAAACCATTCATTTTAAAGTCGAAATATAATAAATTTTAGTTACGACTTTGCTTTGTTTCGAGCTTTGATTTAATGACATCAATTACATAAATTCAATTTAAAAAAATTCATTGAAAATCTTATAATAACTTATAATTTTGTATTACATGATATTGTTGTAAAATTGAATAACCACAAGATTATTTTCTTTTTATGCTTACACCATTTTTACGCAGTGATTAGTGATAACAAATTAAAGTTTTTAAAATAGAAAATATAGTCATTTACTAGAAATCATCGTTGAAAATTAACAAATGTTCGAATTTAAGCATGCTTAATTATGTCTTTATTTTTATGACATTTTTAACTAATACTCGTTAGAAGATCAAAAATGTTATTATTATAACTGCTTAACTTGAAATGCAGTTACATAATAATGTTATTACTTTTGTTAAAATATTAATAAAGTTCTTGGAACTGATATACGTTAAAAAATATCTGTAGCTTATATAAACAATTTTATATCTACTTGAATAATATGTCAATAAAAGTATACAGATTTTAGATTTTAACAAATTATTGTTACAAATTTATAATTATTTACAGCTGAATTCTACTTCAAATTCTTCCCAATTCACATGGTAAAAGTATCTAAATTCATACTACATGCACGTATTTCTTCAGCCGTTACGTCATGAAATTGACCAGTGAATATTCTGCATTTTGAAAAAAAAAAAAAAAACTACTCAGAGGAAGTCTAAATGTGTGATTTGAGATGACGTGCAACAATGAACCTCGTTATGAAAATAACTGAAATTCGACAAAAATTGAAATAAAAAAGTCTAAAACGAAAATAGCTGTATTATCCCAAACCGTAATTCTACTGCCTTTAAAAATATACATTCCGAGCGAATCCAATATAATCACCCTTCAAATCGCCCCAAAAGCTCGAAATCAACAAAAATATCCGCAACAAAAGGCAACTAATCAACGCCTTACTCCCACCGAAATAAAACTTTCCAAAATAGCCCCGCTGCATCAAACACCAAACCATCCCTCCACTCACCTCCCAAAAAAAGAAAACCAAAATCATCCACCTCCTAATCGATAAATCAACGAGCCAGCATCCTCAATCTCCCGCTATTTATCGTACAGCGGCGACGAGCTTCTAATAACAGTCGAAAAATCTTCCACGCCGCTAAAGTGCGAGTGACACGGTTTTCCTGCGCGCGCGAGGCATCAAGTGACAATTAGAGGGCAATCTGCGCCGAAGGTTATAGGACGCGCGCGTGGACACGCGCTGGCTGTAGGACCAATGCTCCGGTTCTCTCGGGGGGCCCCTCTTTTTTTTTACATTTGCCGCGCGTCATAACTGTTTGATGACGCTGACATTGTTTTGCCTCTTTATCGTCACGCCTGTCGGACTGAGATAGGGATCTGTTATGATGGGAGCTGATGCGCTGGCGAGGACGGGATTTATTTGGAATTTTTATTTGCGGTTGGTTTATTGTGTGTTTGACGTTTTGCAGGTGTAGGAGTGATTAGGTGAAGGGCGTCATGCTAGATGGATTGTCTGGTGTTATGTGCCGTACCATGTTCGGCTTATTCTACTTATGAGAAAGTTTGTATTTTGAGTAGGTTGCTCAGGGGTATGCTGAGACGAAGGGTATATAACGAATAGTGTTTGATTTTGAGTAATCGTATGATTCAAGATATTATCTCTGTAACTTCCCAAAATAACCGATTAAGTTCGTTTTTGCTTTTTTTTTTAAATTGATTTTACATCGTTTATCGGCAAGGAAACAGGGGTAGAGGGCCTCTCTATTATAGAAAATTCATAGATTTACGGGCAAATTAATTGATATTTCACACCAGCCTAAGTGTACAAATCCATTTTTTGACAATCACTTTCCAACTTTTCCTGATAAGTTGACTAATCTAAATACATTACGGTTTTCATTGCTTTTATTTATCTATAATCAATTTGTCTTCTCTAACCTTGATTTCGCTTTTGAATATGTAACCGTTAATTTCTCGAAATCATGAAAAATAATCTTATCTAGTTATATCGAGAAGTCACAATAGAGTGATCTTAAATAAAGTTATCCTCTTTTCCTCCTTTATTATTTATGTCAAAGTATAAATAATATTAAATTCTATTTCTGATTCGTTTATCCTTTACTGTTTTTTGTAACTTATACATTTTCCAGCATAGAAAAAGAGTATCTCTTTAAGTGATATAAACATGATTATATATTCATATTTAATATTGTAATGAATTATTAGCTAAGTTTCTACAAATTTCAATTTCTTTCCTCTGATTTCAAGCGCAGCTTTATACATTAAAAAATTACTTTCTCGGAAAGACAAAAAATAGAGAAAAATTTACATATCGAGAAACCACATTCCGAGTAACAGTAAAAAACAAGTCAATTCCCTCGTTACTCATCCAGGGCCGTCCGAAAAATATAAATTACAAGCACTCTCGAATCGTCTTTTTCCGCATATGCAAACTCATGAAAACATGGAAGTATGCGATACATGCAGACTCACAACCATATAAACCGCTCGCTAACTCTCCCTAAATCAATCCTCCTCACTCTCTCTCTCTCTCTCTCTCTCTCTTTCTCTGGGCCTAATGTACCACACACGCGTGATTGGCAATGCCAGCCTGACGTCAAAGGGGGTCGCCCACAAGGGAGTCATGCAAATCTACGTCTAACACTCTTAGCTAAAAGCGAGAGAGAGAGAAAGAGAGAGATAGGGGGAAGGGGGAGTGAGCGCGAGCATAGCTCATCAGTTGAGCATCCGGCTATCCAAGCCGTTTAGAAGAGAGAAGGGGAGACGCGTGTATGGGCCCTTTTATCCGGCGCAATTGGATAACGAGCTGCGGACCTACATCGTTACGTTGCGCGCGGCGATTTTGGAAGGTAATAGTAAGAGGGAGAGAGAGAGAGTGCCTGACACCGACTGTTCGCCGATTGACACGGATCATCATCATCATCATCATCTCTCGCACTCTGGCACTCTCGCCTCGCTCCCTAAGCGATTCTCTTCCCCTCGCTCGGAGCTCCAAGACGAAGGGTCAGCTTGCCGCGGCCCGCCAGTCAGCGACAGACTGCGAAGGACCGCGCACCTATACGTCTTTTCCCACCTCGAAGCGTCTAACTTTGTCTCCTTCAGCAGTATACCTATTATCTTATAAGAAGTGAGTGCGAGGGCTTCGCTTCGCCATCAAGGTCGCCGAATTTTAGACTTTCGCCCGGTTCAATTGACAGTATTGGGCCGTTACTTTCGGATGAGAAGGGATGGATTCTTAAGGATTCGCGAGCCGGGATGTTTTAATTTTCTTCTTTTCGTTCGGGATAGATTTTTCGTGCGAATTAGTGGGTTTTCGACTCGTCTTGTTTTGGTGCTGTTGAAGCAACCGTATATTTCTATACAGTGTGAGAAAAATATTTATGGAAAAGGGAGAAAATTCGGAAAAAATTACTGATTATGTTTCAAAATTTTCATAAATTTTAATCCAACATGGCTTTTATTCTTTATTAATAATTAATTAATCGCTTAATTATTCGAAATAACAAAAGAAAATACGTAAATTTTTTCTCAAGGTTACTGAGTCAACATTAGAAAAAATCTGTATTTAAATCTTAAAAGTTTAAATAACGTTTTAAATTAATTATTTTTTTAATTCAATTTTCCAGATTTTGTAGATAGTGCAAGCTAAGATGAGGCGATCCGCCTTAAAATTAGGGATTTCCCTAATTTTAATAATCACTATTGATGCTCTTCCAAAAGTAAGTTTAAATTTGAAAAAAATCATTATTTACTTCATCAACCTCCACATACATAAGTAAAGAAAAAAAAAAGTTAAAACATCAGTAAAATCCATAAAAAATAACCATCACTTGCTAACTTGAAAGCCTTCCAACATTCAACTAAACTCGTTTAAAATCAATCAACACCTTCAGACAAAAAATTGCAATAATTTTGCACGTAAATCCTAAGTCAAATAAAACTATGTAGCAGAGGCAGGAGCGCAGCGTTGATCTAAACGAGCAGCACAAGCTCGAGTCCGTATGCATCTGCGACGATCTGCGCCCGCAGAGTTATATCCTCGAAATCGAGCCTAGCATCCAAGAAGCGAAATTCAAGGGCCGTGTACGCATCAACGTCACCTGGGCCGAAAGGGCTGATAAGATAAGCCTGCACGTTCATCCTGATTTGCAAATCTCGCACTCGAACGTCAGGGTGACCCGGCTCAATGACGTCGCCCCCGAGGACAGCTCGTAAGTGCTTTTTTCTTAGATATGTAGAATAATAATTATATTTGTTACTTTCATTGTAACAAAATATAAATATAAAAAAAAGTTCTTTTTTGCTTATTGAATAAGAAAAGATTATTTTAAAAAAAATTGTAATTAGTTTTAATCTTTTTTTCGAGTATAATATATGAAAGGTGTTCAATCCATAAAGTAAGCATATTGGAAAAAGTAAAATCAGTAGAGAATAATCAAAATCAAAGTCCCAAATTGAATATGAGAAAACTGAGTACCGCGTATAGGTACTTTTATTTATTTGTAGCAGAAAAAACTGAGAATTCTGAACTTTTTTAGTTTTAATCATAGACTAAAAAAGAGATCAAACTATTCTACTCCCTCCTATATAGTATATGATGATAAGAAAATTACACGTAATAAGCGCACAATAGCTTCGCTCATTCTGTTTAGTGAATACTCTTCTACAATCACAAAATTTTCCATCGCATTACCATCAGCCACAACCTCACCACTAAAACCAACCAAACCCACAAAACAAAACTCAACCCCTAATAAAAAAAAAAACAAATTATTTTCAGCGAGGAGCAGGACGAAAAAGCCCCCGCAGTCGTAAAAATCGCAAAGATCGAGCGCAATCCGCGCAAGCTGATGATCCACCTCGAGAAGATGCTAAAGCGAAACGTCACCTGCGAGATCGACATCACCTACATGGGCAACATCACCACAAACGACACGTCCGGCATCTTCATGAATTACTACATGGACGTCTCCGGGCAGAAACAGTAATAATAATCCCCACGTCAACAGCTCTCCACTTTATACTTTACTCGAAAAGCCATTTCCCACAGCCATCTTTTCTCTTCCACTCAGCTTTTTCTCTCTCCCCCTCCGCTCTTCTGTATGTATCGAATTTTCGCTACTCACTACATCCGGCCTTTTCTATGCCCCGACAGCACTTACGTGGCCACTTACCTGCGGCTCAACAACGCGCGCAAGATGTTCCCGAGCTTCGACGAGCTCCAGTACAAGACCAAGTTCCAGCTGGTATTGACACGACCTAAAAACATGACGGCCCTGTCGAACACGCCCATCGAGAAGAGCAACCCCGTGTAAGTTCCTACCCACCCCCGCAACCCCCTATCTGCCTACTTTTATGAGGATGTACACCGTTTTCGACTTTGCCGCGTGCCGCCGGCAAGCTTCGAGTTGTATTATGAATTTTTGTTGGGGCTTCAATGATAGATGAAGGAAAGGTGATTTTTCGCGGAGGAAATTGGATTTGGGTGTCGTGAAAATTTTTGCCGATTGTTCGTTTGTTTTATGTAAAAGAGACGGAGTTTCTATTTTCTAAAGCTGGTTAACGCTCTTTTGTGGATTTTTTGTTCTTGAAAGTTTGATTTACGACGATGTTCGGTTCGCAAAGCCGCGCGAAGATAATATTGTATTTTGCTTTTATGTAACCCTCACGGTCATGGAATATATGAAATTCGAGAAGCGCAGCTCTCGCGCCGGAGTAAGTCGAAAAAAAACATTTGTTTGGAATTTGAAATTGCGTTTGATCTTATTTTCAGGCTCATGTTTTAAAACATGAATTTCGAAAATTAAACTTTTTCATACAGCCCTTAAAATGGAGGAGTTATATTGGAGTTCAAAAATCGATATTGTATAACTTTGGAGTGTGCAGGAGCCTGGCTCTAAGCTCAAAATATTGCTTTTTACTTGGAAACTTCGCCGCGTTTATAAAACACTCAGTCGTTCCAGTTTTAAAATGCACAAAAGATTACAATATCGGGCATAGTAAAAGATTTATTCCAACGCGAGACTAACTGTAACATATTAAGCAATATTTTCAATTTATCATAAAAATTCTTAAAGCAATTTTAAAACTATATACATCTATATATTGATAACTGTTAAAAGTAAATCACGTGTTATTTCCTAATGAAAACACTGACCCTAATAGCCATAAAATATTTTTAACAAACAGTTGCTAATTAATTCATCAAACAGGTAATTAGTAAAATAATAAAACGTGGAACATAAACCGTTATCAGTTATTTTCATTTCTACATTTAGTGCAACGAAAATGTCTCAATTATAAATTGCAATTTTTCATTATCAGAAAAATAATTCGAAAAAATTCCAAATGATATAAAAAAATATATTTAACACAATTAATCCTGCGTAAATTATCTCCACTCTTAAAAATCACTAAACCAAAGCAAATAACCAACAGTGCCAATGATCAAGAGCTGATACAAGACTACTTCGTCCAGACGGCCGAGATGACGACCTACCAGTTAGCCTTCGTAATCTCCGACCTGGAGAGCCTAACACCCAGCCAAAAAGTCAACGCGATGGACGGCCAGCAACTTCAGGTACGCGTCTGGGGTCGCAAAGAGTACATCGAGGCACTTAAAGATGTGCCTGACAAAGTCGTCAAGATCGTCAACTACCTGCAGGACTACTTCAACAGCTCGATTAAGGTGCCTAAGCTAGATATTGTTGCTTTGCCGGGATACACGGCCAGCAAGGCTTCCGACAACTGGGGCCTGATGATCTTCAAGTGAGTATATTATATAACAAATTTTTTATTTTAATCTGGACTATTAAACTCCCAAAGAAGCTTATATCCGAATCCTTTCCGATGTCAATGGACCAATAATAAAGCGAATTGACACATCCCTAACTCACACTAACCCCTTCGTAAAAGATTCGGCCAAAGATCGCTCCTGCCATAAATAGCCATAAAACCCCAGCGCAAAGCCAAACTTCCTCTTCAGAGCATCGTGCGAATAAATCCAACACTGAGCCCGCTTTATACAAACATATATCCATGTATTTACGTATACATATAACGAGTTGTACTTTCTGTCTGACTCTCAGAGAGGGCGAGCTGAGCAGCCCGCTGGTCTGGAACACAGCTTACGAGCTGACTTACCAGTGGATCGGCCAATACATCACTCCCTATCGCTGGATGGACGCCTCCGAGAACAAGGGATTAAACTCCTTCTTGGCCTCCATGACTACCATGGACGTAAGTCTACTTCTACACATACGCAGACGCATAGAAATTCTCCCCCCCCCCCTCTCTCTCTCTCTCTTTCGATAATCCAACGAGGGAAAGGGCGCAGTTGCCGTTTTGATAGATGACAATTATTGGGGATCTAGTGGCACGTTTCCATATATTTCAGGCGCGTGGCTTAGCGTCGCGTAAATTTTGGGCTTGCGGAGCCGGGCTATTGGACATTGAAAGCTAGAGAGTGTACCGCCGTCAGTTATTTATGAGCCGTAAATCGTGGGAATAAGACGCTGTTTATCAATGTTCGACAAGAACGGCCGAAAGTGCGGAGGAGTCGCGGCGCTCGTTGCGATTGGGGCGAGTGCGCGCTGAGATCGCTGTGTAATTTCCTTACTATGCGCTGAATGGTGATTAATTAAGATGCTGGGTAGGGGGAGATTAAATTGCTACATTGTCAAAAAATTCTTGAATATTCAGTTACTTTCTTGAAGTTTTTTTTCCAACTATATAAA
>UELX01001933.1:0-36475 GCA_900480035.1 Eupelmus urozonus
GGTTGCAGCGTTGTAGCTTATTGATATGTATTATATTAGTATTCTGTAATGCGTGTAATGTTATAGCATGTAACTCTTTGATTACTTTGATTCTTTACTTTTATTTCTTTGATTCTTCAGTTACTGACAAGAAGAGGACCTCACCTCCGCATTTGATTCTTATTATTAAAAATATTTTAGTTTTGTTTAAAATAAAATATATTATTAAATTTAAAAAAGATCATTCTTTGAATTTATAAAAATAAAGTCAACAATTAAATTCTAAATAGAGTTTTAAAATTCTATACTTTGCCACTGAATTTCGAAAGTATTTTAAAAGTATTTAAAATACTTTTTTTTTAATTCAGTATTTACAACAAAAGTATTAAAATTACTATTTTAAATACTCTATTTACAACAAAAGTATTTAAAAATACTTTTTAAATACAATATTTCAAATACATTCTGTCTACTTTAAGTATTTAAAATACTGTATTTTAAGAAGTATTTTAAATACTGTATTTTTCAAATGTATTTTGTATTTGTATTTAAAGAATTAAATACTGAATTAGCCCACTCCTGATTATTATAAATATAATAACAATTTTTTTTTTTATAAAAGATTATTGAATTACACTTCATGCGCATTTACATATTTTCATGGTTATGATAAACAAACCTATAATTTTAGCAATATAAGCAAAATCATCGTGTTTGAAATTCGCGGCAGCTAATTTAGTGAATTTAACGGGCGCTCTACATTATGTTCCGTGTGCTGCGCTGCGTCGTATCACTCGGGTCGCCTTCTATGTACTTTGTAGTCATGGATCGATCAACTTATAGACCTAAACAAGAACGGTCTGTAAGTTGATCGAGCCATGACAACATAAAGTATGTAGAAGGCGAGCCGAGCAATACGACGCAGCGCAGCACACGAAACATAATGTAGAGCGCCCGTAATATCTAAATAGATAAAAAATAAAATATTTATAAAACCTTTAATTATGATACTTATGTAGCTTTTTCTCTTTTTACAGCATAATGTAGAACCAATCAGTTATAGCTTGTATATAGTGGGAATCATAACGTTGCTAATTTTTGTCCAAAAAAACATGCGCGTTGTTGACGCTTACCTTCTAAGTACCTATATATAATATATATACTTTCGGCACTGTAGCTTCTTTCGTTCTTGTATCTTTATTAAGTTGTGCTTTTATCATACAAAAAGTCCTTTATTGAATATGATAACTTAAAAATTGAACTTGTACCAAAGTAGTACGAAAAAAGTAAATATAATTTTAATTTCATATATAATTAATGCTATTTATTTTCTAACCTCAAAATAATATTTTCGTTGTTTATTTAGCTTTTCAGATGTTTCAAGCTATTTAAAAGATAAAGTATTATACAGAGAGAGACTTGAAAATTTACAATGTATCGTAATAATTTAGTAAATGTGCATAACATGCAAAAGCAACAAAGTTTGGCTCGTCGCTTGCAGCAGCAGTCACAGGACATGTTGGCACAGCCTTCAGTGGTTTCCCAAAGTCAGACGCAGCAAAGCACTCCTCAACCAGTGACACCAATTATTTTAGATTCAAATGCAGCTATTAAGCTGAGTATGGGTACTCCAATGTATCAAGAAAGAGCTTTAATGGCTCGAAATGATATATGGCACAGAATATTAATTCTTCGAGGAGGTTTATTTGATAAAGAGGTTGTTTTGAAAAGTATTTTAAAAGCTGTAAATCCTGCAGATTTGATTCCTGTAAAGTACAAAGTTGTTGGAGAAGATTCTTGTTTTATTCCTAGAAATTGTGATCGAGCGCTGGGTCAGCTTTGTAAAAATAGTTTAATTGTTCAATGTTCAGATGAAAGTCCTTTGATACTTTCAATAACTCTTGGGGTTACTTCTATTCATGATTCAAAAATTAATATTTAGCCAATGTTATTAACTGTATTAAAGAAGACATTAATGCAGAAAAGAAATCTTTGATCTTGGACAACTTTCATAAAGATCCAGACATTTATAAAACAGTCTATTGTCCTTTATCACAGTGTAGAACTATGATGCACGTTTTAAAGCTGGCAAAAACTGCTCTTGGAACCTTTGAATATTTAAGCTTGCAAAATAATGAATTGAATGTTCTGTCAATGGAAAACACAAATATTAAATCTGTAAAATGTTTAGATTTAAGGCATAATGATATATTACAAGTACAAAATTTAGAGCCTCTTAAAACTTTAAATATTACAGAACTTTGGCTGGATGACAATCCAATGTGCGATAACTATTCTAGTCCTGCTCAATACGTTGAAGCCATAAGAGAATACTGTCCAAAAATATCTAAATTGGATGGTGTACTACTAAATACAGCAGGACTTCCACTGGTTTTCAAAACTTATGTAAAGAACTGGAAAAGAAGGAAACTTGTTGAACAGTTTGTGGAACATTTTTTCACGGCTTATGACAATAAAGACAGAAATGTTCTGCGTGGTCTGTACCACGATAAGGCATGGTACTCCACAACAGTTGGTACACCTACTTCACCAACAAGTAAAAAATACCTTGAACCTTTTGGATCAGAGAATAGAAATTTATTGATCTTTGGTAAAAATAGTCAACAACTACTACATCATGGGCAAGAAAATATATTAAAAATTTTAAAGAAATTACCACCTACTCAGCATATTTATAAATCATTTTGCTGTGATCTTATGTACGATTCTGGCGAAGCAGTGACTATATCTGTTGAGGGTTTATTTAAACTGATCAATGCAACAGATCAAATTTTCTCTTTTAATAGAACATTTATTTTAATTGCAGAAGTTGATAATGAATTTAAAATAGTAAATGACCAATATCATGTTTATTTGCCAGTTCATGGAATAGACTATATAACTTATAATATAGAGAATGAAAATCCACCTACATTCAAACCAACATGTTTTAGTTCCAGTGAAAAGGAAAATTTGATTTTAATGCTTCAAGAATCAACTACAATGAAGACAGACTCTTGTGAACGGTATTTGAGTGATGCTAATTGGGACATTAAAAAAGCTATTACAAATTTTGTATATGATTATAAAAATGGCCAATTACCGAAAGATAGTTTTTAAAATTAAACTTAATAAGATAGCTATAAGTACTTTTGTATTTTTACAAATTAATAATAATTTTTGTTTATAATTTTAGTAAATATTGTATAAATACTATACAAATTCTACTGTATTATTTTGATTATTACATAAAATTCTTTTTCATAACGTAATAAGTCAGTGTTAAAATAAAAAATAAAATTATTGATTTAAAAATATAAATTTAATTATTTTAATTTCAGCAAATCATAAATGCCTGCCTATGTAGAAGTAGACATAATATTATCTTTCTATTCTTTAAAGCATGGTATGATGAGTATTGTTAATTCATGGTGTTCTTTGTGCTGTGCTCATGCTGTGCTCCGTCTTCCGTGATGTGTTACGCTATGCCTTCGAGGCGCTAACGCGCCTCTTGATACTGTATATATATATATATACGTTTTACGTATCTTCATATACATATATATATGATGATCACAAGAGCTGACGCCAGGCCGGTCGTCTATAGCATCAGATCTATATACTATAATACTTGTTTACATTAACAACAGTATTTTGTAAACTGTTTTTATAGAAATATATAGTTTTTCGAATAAACATTTAGTTGAAACTATTAAAAAGTCTGTATTTTTATAAAACCAAAAGTAAGAAAAAAATGTCAATTAATATTACATTCTTCTAAAGTGATTGATAATTATAACCTAAAATTAGTGAGTATCATTTCAGTTTTATAAATATTGCGATCAAACTGTATATTGTGATAAATTAATATATAAAACAATTTTTAGATTAAAAACGTAATTATGGCGGCTGCTGCAAAAGAATCTGCACCAGCAAATAAATTCACAAATCCAGTGAGGTTAACTCACAAGGATCCAAGCTTCCCTCCAGTGGCAGTGGATGCAGCAAATCAAATTAATGTATGGCACAAATTCATTTTATTTAACATTGAAAAGGAAGACAAATATATAGTACTTAATTCTCTGATTGAGACCTGTGCACCAATGCACCTTGTTCCTGTGATGTACAAAATGGAAAGTGACAAGAAAGCCTCGTTTCTTACATTCTGCAGATCTACTTCCATACAAAAGTTAGTTAATCAAAAATTACAAGTTAAACTACAGAATGGAAAAGTTATTTATTACGACATAGTACTTGCATTTCTTGCTTTTAAAGATATGCAATTAAATCCTCAAAAAATAATAGTAGACGCCCTACGACTCCGTTTTGGCAATGCTATGATGAATAGGCGAGTACTGAATTTAGAAAATTTTGTAAATTATAAAATGTTAGGATCAATATATTGCCCGCTTAATATTCCAGTAGTATTTGACAATGTATTACGTTATGCTAGATCAGCATGTCAACCAAATTCTCGTGAAGCTAAGCTTCCAGTAAGAGATTTAATTTTAAGATCTAACCACATGGAATCCCTTGTATTTCATGAAAAAGTTTTTTCTTTTCATTTTACTAAACTAGATCTGCGAGATAATTTATTATATGACATAAAATCACTTAAGCCATTTGCTGAATTCAAAATCACAGAGCTATGGCTTGATGGGAATCCACTTTGCAACAACTATGATAATGCCAATGAATATATTAATGCTGTAAAAACTCTATTTCCTCATTTACAAGTGTTAGATGGTCATGTTATAGGATCAGAAGTGAAATTGATTCCAGCATTTCACAAACATTTTATACAAGACAAATTTAAATTGAATTTAGTAAAACAATTTGTTGAACACTTTTTTACTTGTTATGATCAAGATGACAGAATAGTAATGAATGGACTTTATGATGCTGGAGCATTATTTTCAATGACTGTCGGACCAGTTTCTGAGAATTCACATAAACTTATAGTTAAATCTTTTGCTTCCAATAGGAATTTATTAAAATTTGTTGACTATGCCAAGTGCACTGAATTTCTATTACATGGCCCTGAAAAAATCATTGCAGCATTAAGGCGAGAACCTGCTACTTTCCACAAATTAAAATATTTGGAAATTGACTTGCTCTACAGTACACCCAATTGCTTTGCTGTTACTGTGCAAGGTCCCTTTTTATATAGAAAACATAATATTCCACCAATGTGGTTTAATAGAACATTGATAGTTTCAGCAAAGGAAGATAATGAATATTGTATAATTAATGATCAGTATCACTTAGACAATTGTCCTGCAAGTTTAAATTATGTAGATATGTCTGAATTAAAAATTTTCTCTGAGAAGTCAATTCCTGCTTTTAATCCTGTATCATTTAGTTCAGCAGAAAAATATCAACTTTTAAGACTTTTACAAGAACTAACAACTATGAATGCTGAGTATGCTGACAAATTTTTACGAGAAGCTAATTGGGATATTCGTCAAGCAATAAAAACTTTTATGCAAACTTATGTTATTAATAAAGTGCCTACAGATGCTTTCCGATGGTAATTTCTTAAAGTGCAAATTATAATAGATTTATATGTAAATATGTATGTTCTATGTAGTTCATACTTTTTCTACCAATAATTACTTGTAATTTTTTTATACTTACAGTTTGTCTTACATTATGTGTATAGCTAATAAAGTACAAAAATACGAAACTTAATAAGTTTAGATTTATTTTTCCAAGACTCAATTTTCTTATAAAAACATTATAATCTTAATAACTAACAGCCTTTTTGTGTATTTAACAGAGTTATGCTCTTATTTATATAAGGAATAGTATTTACATTTGAGTTTACTCCAAGTTCAAAGACTTTTTGCATGAGAGGTAACGCGTACTCTGAAAAATATTGTATACCAATTAAATTTAATTATAAATAATTTAACAATTTTACACTTCTGTAAAGAATTATTACCTTGCATGCATAAAACATAATCCGGTAACCTATCCAGCGCGCTCATTAAAATATCAGCTCTAGAACTGTCGAGACATCTTTGAAAAGCTGAAAGCACACCAAGATTTGGATAAGGCCGATGTTTAAGTGCTCTGGCAATCAGCGTGTGAGCGAGTGTCCTAATGTTTCCCTGAGGCGACACGAGTAGATCTGCTATATTGTCAATTATTGGCTCTAATACAGATGGTTTTCTTAAAGATAAGTGTTCGATTTCTTGAAGAGCCTGTAAAACGTCTGTAAAAAAGAAAATATAATAAAGTTACTTTGATTAAATTAATATCCGAGCATGTAGAGCGAACATTTACCATCGCCTTGCATTTTTGTTAGTGTCACAAGTAAGGCTGGCCAATGCGATAATGGGGGTGTTGGATTCCGATTGAAATTAAGTGTGGTAACCAAAACAGTATCACCGCTGTCACCTTCTCTTGGAACAGGAATACCTGATACAAGTGATCTTAAACTTTCAAGTCCAAGATAATGACCTTGCAAATCGCTAAAATAGTTATGATTATTAAGGACAAATTTGAAAATAAGATTCTTACATGAAATAACTATTATGTTGCAAATAACAAATGAAAGAAAAACAATCAGACTTACTGAAGAAGATGAATATGTTTCTGCAGGTATTTCAAAGCATGTTGTTCATCATGCACCACATAAGATTGCAAAAGCAAGGCAAATCTATTTAAGAGGTTGGTGAGTTCATCTATATTACAATAATTCTGAAAAGTAAATTATTGATTAACTTTACTTATGCATAATAAACTAATTTAAAAAAAATACGTAGCTACGTAAGCCAGGGTGACCAGACGTGCCAATTTTTCGCCAAATTGGAGAATTTTTATGTACCCTGACGAAAAAAATTAATGCGTTGGCGGTTGCGAAATTTTGGCGATTTTTTATATATTGCTAACATATACAAAATCACCAAAAATTCGCAATCGCCAACTCATATATTTTTTTCATCGGGGTACATAAAAATTCTCCAATTTGGCGAAAAATCGCTACATCTGGTCACCCTGACGTAATCCATTAAAAAAAAAGCAATCAAGCAATTCCTTCTTACATGAAAGCAATGAAAATAATTTTCCAACGTCGCTTCGAGACCCTTTCTATGTTCCTCGTTGAACAGATGTGGCTGCAAAAGTTCCAGCAATCCCATAACTTGCGTGAAAAGATTGAGATGATGGCCCGATTTGAACTGACCAAACTCGAGCTCGCACCAACCCATGAGTGACGTAGCGAGCAAAGGCAACTGTCTGAGTACGAGGATTGGATGCACAGCCGCCATTTTCCGCGCACAGAGTTCCAGTTCGCGCGACTTGGAGCCCCAGGACTTCTGTCGGGCCGTCGAGGCCAGAGCCGTCAGTAACGTGTGACTCATGCAGTCGAGAACAGAGTCTGTCCAGTTTGAGATATGCGCATCGTTTACCAACCTCTTTGCCTGGCATGAGCTCAGGTAGCAGATGATTTTTGGCACTTTCATGTAAAGATGGAGCAGGAACTGATGAGCCATATCAGAGTGTACACTAAAATAATTTTTAAAATTAGGATTAATATTTAGTTTTAAAAATTAAGCTTATCGGAATAATTTTAAGAACAAAAACTAACTCTTTGCTATTCGTCATTTGATCAGCTAAATGTTTAACGACGCCCATCGTTAATTCATCTTCGGCGGAACAGCAGCAAAGAAGCAGATCCAGCCTTGTTTCCATTTGCGTTACTGCTGTTTTCCGATTTTGTCGTTGGCACATAATAACTGCCTCTTCGATCAAGTACGTTACAAGAACCAAAAGCTGATCTTTGTTGAGGAGTAAAATATTTTCAGGTATATCATTTTTCGTAGAATACTTTTCTCGACCTTGCCACAATTTTGGATTGCATGTCAAAGCCCATAGGAAGTCCAAAACTGCAGTTGGATCATACCTAAAATTTTATATAAATTTTTTTATAAAACATACAGACTTAGCACTTTTTAAACTCAAAATTCTGATTAATCCACAACTTCTTACCCTTGATGACATTGATTTAACAGATGCCCTACGCATTTGTAAAGCGTAGCCCAACTTGCTCCGTGAGTTAGCAGCGTCAACAGATAAGGTCTGCATGAATGCGAGCTAACAACACTCTCGTCAAGCCTAACGTAAACGTTCGTCTTTCCAAAGAGCAGCCTCATCTGCAGATTCGGACAGGTGTCGATGAGTTCAGGTTCCATCGAGGCAAGCCAGTCTATAAGCAAACCTGTCCTCGGCTTGATCGAGCCTTGTTCACTATCGGCTACTAGCAGGCGTGCCATTGCTTCGACGAGAGCATCGTTCTTCTGCTGCTTCATACTCACGTCAAGCAGTCGCCTGCCTACGTTCTCGAGATCAAGTGGATCGGTATTCTCGAGGATGGCACCTGGATCACAAGTTTGGGCAAGTGCCGCCGCTAGCTCTTTATGCCGAGGCGCCCTAGATACGTGCAAATTGGCGAAGTCGCGGAGGATTGAGAGGATCGGCGCGCTCACGTCGCCAATCAGCGAGATCAGATTTAGACACATACTGTGCGCCAACTCGATCGTCTGTTGACAGGTCGAGGCTTTTTTCAATGGCAGGAGAATCACTCTCATCAAAGTACACGAATACTGCGACATGTTAACTAACGACGCCAAGAAATCTTTGACCTAAACGAAACCGATAAAATTCAACACAGACCTTATAATGGCGCTCATTATAAAAGTTAATTTATTTACCTGTATTGAACTAAGAACACTAAGAATATGCTTGATGGCCAATACGATTGCTCCTCGGTCGTTCTCAGTTCCGGATTTTTGCAAATCTTTGGCGAGGATTTTGTGCAGTCGTCTGTAGGCGTCGGCCTTTTGAGATATAGGTATGTTTTCGATGAATAGCTGATTGATCAGATTCGGCACGTCGGTTTTAGCGCTAGCGCTGGGCTGCACGACAGCGCTGTGCTTCTGCAATACAGCGCTCGGTGGCAGCGGCTCCAGTTGCGTGCTAATGGGAGGCGCAGTCTCGTCAGGCAGTTGTTGAGCTTGTAACTGTACATGCTGCAGGAAGACGAGACCACCCGATGCGCCGCGGTTGTGCAGAATTTTCACGAGCTAAGCAAGAATTAAAGAAATACATTAGCATGGAATCGCTTACAAGTGATCTAGAAAAACTATCATGTATATCAATTTGAAGAAGTGAGAAAAAAACAATATAACAAGAATTATATTTTTATAAAACAATTTTTTTTCCTTTATTGTTACGTACACTAAGAAAAAAATTTAGTTCTTTTGATCAAGCTTAATTAAATCCATAAAAATTTTAATTAATTAAACCTTGATTGAATCAATTACAGTTTTTTTGTGAGAACTAAATTTTATTCTCAGTGTATACGCTATGTAACTTTTAAATTTTTACATTCGCTTTAATTTTGCTTTGCTTTTTTCCCATAAACAAAAAGTAAAGTTTACCTGCGCCATGTAAGTCTTGTCAAGTACATGATTAGTGACGGAGACTGGATCGATTTGCACGGCCGCGTCGAGCAGGTGAAGGAGCTTTGTCATCGCATTAACCGGCACGCCGAAACTTTGTATGAACAGTACCAGCTGGTACGGATCAAGATCTCTTAGTGCCGCGTCCACGAGTCGCGGTATGTTGCTTCTGATAATACGCAACTTCAACCAGTCAGGTATTAATAAAGCTTCCTCGCTAGTGTCAACGAGAAAAGCTTTGGGAGGCTCATTATCCTCAGGAAACCAAGTTTCCAGAAGCTGAGTAAAAAGCTCATCGTTATCGGTCTGATCGTAGGTAAGCAGGATGATCATTGCATGCACGACGAGTATGTGCATCGTACACTCCTCGCCGGTCGCCCACTCTACTAGTATGAGATCCTGATTCTCCGACCAGGTGACGCGTGAGCCATCCTGACGAGGTGCTCGAGCCTTTAAAAAAATGCCAAAAAATAATTAGTCAATATAAGTCAAGATTAATTTTTGGAAGATAAAATAATGAATTCAAATCCGTGATATGTTTAAATTACTTTGATTAAAAAGAAACCACCTTAAATTAAATACTTATTAACAGCTTCATTTAATAATTCTTATTAATACTTACTTTATTCAAATAATTGCAATAGATGGAGAGAAAAGCATGAAGAGTCTGTTTGGCCTGGGTACTTTCACAGTCGGGCTGTGGCAGTATAGCCGCGACGATCGTATTTCTCTCAACCACTAATTGCGAGATTTCGTTGACCAGATTAATTAGATCCGTCAGGTCGTCGTCGAGCGTATGTGCTGCCAGATAGGCAATGTAGGCCTGGACCAAGTCGGGATTGTTCTCTACTTGGCAGGCGCTCCGCAATGCCTTGGACACCAGGGAGCGTACAGCAGGGAAGTGCGGTATAGAGGGTAGCTTGCGTAGAAGCCAAGTTTCGCTGAAAAATAAAGTGAGGATTAAAAGTTTGAAGCTATTAACGAAATGGATAATGCTCGCCCAAGGAGATAATGGTTTTAAGCGTGGTGCAAAAATAAAAATTAATAAAACATGCTTACGTTTCGTTCTCTCCATCGAGTTCCATACTTTCCTCCTCCAGGGGAATCTGGTTAAGTACGAGCTTGAGTCCAGTGATTGCTTGTGCTCTGCTCGAGCTCGATTGGCTACTAAGTCGCCTCAAGAAATATTCCAGAACCTCGTACGCATGTTGTGTATCCTGAAGTGGATCCGTCAGCAGCAACTGCAGATGAGCCAGCAGTTGCTGTATCCTTTGGGTCCTCTGGGCGTTGGCCGACGATTGCTTGTCACCACTGGTTGACAACAGGTACTCACAGAGGCACTGTACAGGCAGCTGGCTGAGTGAACCCTCGCTGTTCTGCACAAGGTCAGCAAGCCAGGGCATGTTTTGCGAAGAGCTCGATTGTTGACGCTGGATTATATCCAGCAAGAAGTCGGGCCTGCGCGATCGACAGAGTAGATGGCCCAGCCTATGAGTTGTATTTAGAGATTGTATCTGCTCCAGCACCTGCTGAGGTGGCCGCCTCGCGATACCGGTAGGATCCATCGTTATCACTTGCAGCAGCAGCAAGCTATTTTGCTCGGATATCTGGACCCTGGTAGACGCTGCGGCCAGGTACATCTCGTACTGTAGGATCTGCTGCTTCTCAAGAGCCTCAAAGCGAAGCTCCTTAGCTCGCTCCTCTTCAGCTACTTCGGGCAACGTCATCGACGGCGGTGGATACGAAAAATGACTGGAATCAGATGCGTTCCTTGTAAATCAAATTACGTAGAAAAAATTTAATATATACTAATGGTTTATAAAAAAAGTTTATTATTTGCTCACTTTGTAATGCACATTTCCATTAATACCCTCAAAGTCGGGTAGCGATCCCAACCCAAAGCACCAATTGTTGATGGATTGTGAGCAGCCAACGTCAGTAACATAACCCAGCCTTTCCAATATAAAGTAGAAATTGCCAATGTAGGTGGCACGTAACCAGCTGGGATATTTATAGAAGGCGGTGGTTGATATGAACACAAATTAAATACAAGATCGATAATATCAATATTTTCAATTTGTAACAGAGGAAAAATTTCCGATGAACTCACGGCTGCTCTTCGTATCAACTGATCGGCAAGTTCTAACGTATCCAAATGAGTTATTCCATTTTCCTATAAAAAGCATTAAAAAATTGCAATTATATTGATTTCAATTGTTTTATTATTGCAGTAATTAATAATTAAACGTGTTATCTTTTACAAAGAGATATAACATTTTTAATATAGCTATGGTCTTATTATTTATGATGATAGTGACATCACGAATTTTATAGATTCATTAGAAAAAAATTAAAATATCTTACCCTAGAAAATCCAACTACTAAAAGATTAATCAACGTGTTTTCAAGTAAAGGCACTTCGGAAACCAGTCTCATGTAAAATGCTCTATCTGATTCTGGTGGAAAATTGTCTGGTTTGTAATACTGTTCAGCTTGATCCAGTAACATGATTTTATGCATAGCATGAAGCAGCTCTTTCTTTCCTATTCCATAAGTTTGTGGAGCTGGGCTTTGGAGCCATGTAATAGTTTCAAACTGTATTGTGGCCACCAAATTCTGAAACTGATGTAGTAATGCAACGTCCTTCCTATCGCCTCTTTGACATAACATTGCAGCCTCCTTTACTTGCGGACTAATTGCTAGAAACATACACAAGCACAATAAATCGATAATCGAACTGAACATTCTTTCTTTGAATTCAAAGCCAGGAAGCTGTTGAAGAATCTCCCTTCTCGTGGGCATTAATGTGCTTGCCAAAGTGGATAAATTAATATCGTGCCGGCAAACTCGTACTATTTCTCTTAAAAGTGCCCGCAAAGGCCTCAAGTAATCTTCTCGATTCATCAATAAGTCTTGAAATATTTCAGCTAATAATTTAGCTGATGCTTCTTGGGATGTCTGAAACATTACCGCTAACATAGGCATGTTATTAGGATTTCTAGCATTAGATAGTTCATTGTATATTGTATGTTTCAGAATAGTAGATAGATTTTCTGGATGAAGTCCAATGAGTTCCTTGACTCCATTCAAATATAAATTTATTACAGCTTTAGTTTTCAACCTCATTTTTACAAGTTGACTAATCACCTCAACGTCACGTTGCGTATGAGACGTACAATTGTAACAAACATAGCTAAGAAGTTCTTGGGCTGATCGCATTAACTTTGGGTTATGCAGCCACATTTCAAGTCTAGGAACAACAATGTTTCTTATTTCTACGAAGCCACATGTTGAAGATAACAGTTTTAGAAAGTTTCTCGTTATTGTTTCTGGCTGACGTCTGTTTAACTGTTCCTTTACAATTTCTAAAACAATACTTTCAACTAACTCCACACAATGTCCGTATCTAGGTAAAACAGGTAAATCCATTTTTTCTTTGTCACCTGTAATTTGAATCAACGAGGCTGCTGAGTCTTCATCTTCTAAAGTTGAAGGACTGTTACAGTCCCTGGGTGTCATAACTGACAATTCTGGTTGCAAAACACTTTTTGGGGGTATCCTTGTATAAAATCCTGTTAATACATTATCTACAAATCCTTTACATTCTTCATTATCAACCCACATTCTTTCTCCTAGTGCATCTTCAATATAAATCTATAACAATCATTTTAAATTATTACTAAACTGATAATGAAGAAGCGACAAAAAAAATCAATAAAAATAATTCTTAATACCTTAATAAAAACATCAGGCCACTCCTTTTTATCATGAAATCCTCTCATCAACAAATTAGCTACAAGTACAGGTACCATTGGATTGCCTTTGTTTTTGAATGCATGAGTCTGATCTCTTTTTAAAAGAGAAGTCAAGGCATTTAATATACACTGATGGGAAAATATCGATGGACGAATTTTCACTAAATACAAAAGTCCTAAACAGACAACATGATCTGGTTTCCATCTTGAATTTTTCAAGTTTTTGATGGCTCCGCAAACCAGACCTATCAATTTTTCTCCATCATCACTATCATTGGCTTCCAAGACCATAGGTACAAGATCTGCAGGATCAGAGTCTATTGCAAGGACTTCCCACACTTCTGTATAACTAGCGGTTGGTCTTGGAGGTGCCACAGGATGAGTAGCTAATTTTGGTTTCTTTGGAGGAATTAAAGACTGCAAAGCTGATGCTTCCTTTTTCCGGTCATTACCTACAATGTGAAAGTAATATTTTTTAACTAAAAAAGTTTATATTGTAAATTTTAAACTCAACTTTAAAATAAGCAATTTTATATATTTATCAAAAAAAAAATTATAGAGTTGAAAAATTAAAAATAAAGTAAAAGTTAAATTTTTACAGGATCAATAATTAATTAAGATTATAAATAAAGGGGATTACTTGTAGTTGTTGAGCCAGAACCAGGTTTAGTAAGACCAACGCCTGGTCTTTTTGTATCCTGCACATCTCTTGCACTTTTTGATCCAAGTGCAATAAAATCAGATGGATGGGGGGTGATTTTGTTCTTAGATCCTCTACCTGTTCCACTTTTTCCTCTCTCCATTTTGAGTCTTTTTTATTGTAATTCTAGCGTACTATCATCCTGAAAATAATAATTAAAATTAAATTTTTCTCGCACTAAAACTACTCAGGAAGTTACTTTTTAAATCAAATTGATACTCTAATTTTTCACTAAAGCAATTAAATTTTGTCAAGTCAAAGTATACTTTAAAACAAATAAGTATGTTTAAAACTTGTCAACAGTTCACATAGTAGGTCTATAAGATTAAGCTGTTCTATAAAGGATTTTCAAGCTATCAAACTGCTACATCGTTCCAACATCTTTCCACTCAATCTCTGAAACCCAACATACCCATTGAAAACACCTCCGATGATAACAACATCACTCAACATTAGCCCTCTCACTGCATAATTGCAGAGCAGCCCTAACATCCAACTGAACTGAGTTTCCTCACCCACCGGGCCTCCGCACATCGCTAAGTCCACAAATCCCAACTACACAAGCATCGACTTGCTCCGAAAGCGTAGTCGGACCTTTAGAAAGAGACGAAACTAATTCCAGTTTCCAATCCGCCGACTGGATTGAATTAAATAGAGAGATATAGAGTCATAGAGGGGGAGAGAGAGAGAAAGAGACAGCTGATCCCAGACCCGGCTACACTACACAGCAGCAGGCAGCAAATGCTCACTTCAAGCTGCTCTCCTTTCATTTAACCTATAACGGCCAAAAAGAACTAAGGAACTTACGAAACGGAGCCAGGGCGCTTCGGGCGAGCTAGCCCGGGGGGGAATCAAGCATACTGCGGCACTTCTTTACGCACAGCTAGTTTGGAAAAGACTATAGCTCGACAATGATCCTGCTCCCACAGCGTTTTGGTCTAGCAGCCGCGCGCGTGCTCTCGCTCTCGGTGCTCGGACAGCTTGGACTGCTTGCGCTTGGAGTCTCGGAGTTCTCGGACTGTTTACAAATTACAACACGTTGACGGCAGCGCCGCGTGCAACGAGTGAATGCGCCGCGCGCTTTCTCCATGGAACTATATATATGGAGGACTGGAGTGCTGAATTGGCTGCAGGCTGCTGACCGAGTAACTCTGTCTGTGTCTGTTCCTGTCTGGCTTATTGTGGAATGTCCCTAACACAGTCTAACTAAAAGCTTTTTTATCTTATCGCTTTTATTGCTATATATAATTATAGTAAAGATTGCAAAAGATAAGAAAAACCCATAAATACTATAATCTATCGATTTCTGTTTTTTTTTTTTTTTTTAACTATCTATATGATTGATGCATAATTCATATAAAATACTTAATCTATAAAATAATATCAAGAAAAAATTTCATTTTGAACACTTCCACACCTACCATCTGTTTAAAGTTCTCGTTCGATCATCCACATTCTTTCTCGAAAGTCTTATCTTAACTCAGTTATCAACAATGGCCAAACGAGTGAAGAAGTTTCTTATTTCATTTCTAGTTCGCTATAGTCCTCGATCGTCCACAATTGGATTCTAAAGTAATTAAGTTTTAATCGAAGGCGTAGCTAATACTATTTGTTGTCTGTCAAAAGTCTGTCTGATAGGTAGATTCGCAGTCTAATAACAAAAACAGCTCTCTATCTATATCCTGTTTTTAAGAGACCAGACAAGGATAGATATACATTATATCCACGTTTATATGGTACGTAATATTTCACGACTCACTCCGTCCTTGTCTAACGCACAGCAAATTCGATCTACTTTTTCTCTTTTTCTCAGCAGTTGTAAGCGTTTGCCATTTTTCATTCTGTCGTCGGCAGTTCATTGAGTTAAGGATTAATTGCCATCTTCCAAGTTCTGATTTGTAAATTAAAAAAAATTAATATATTTATATATATGAATAAACTGTAATGTATACAGTAGAATATAGAGATATGTTTGGTAAGGTACTTTGTCAGTTGAAAAATCATAATACCAAAGTATTGCGGTAGTAAAATTATTGTGATAAAGAAATTTTTCCAAGCATAAAGTATTTAAAAAATAATTCAATATTAGACATTTATATATATTTATAAATATTTGTATTTTACGTTACAATCCATGCGATTTTTATAAAAATATCAGATTGAAAGGTTTAGTGTATGTACGAGCATCTTATCTATTTTATCACTAATAACTAATGATTTTGACGCAGCTGATAAAAAAAAATGAAGCATTTTTATTCTCTTCTTTCACTCCGGCTACAAAATCTCCGACAATAATATAATAATATAACCAAAACATCCAGACCGTATATTAATAAACTTTACAACTCAGCGAGCAATCAAAAAACCTAACACTCGCATTTCCACACCGCAAGCTTTCGCACAACTGTAGATACACACCCTCAGAATTCAGATTCATAAACCCCGCCAAAGCTTGTCAGCGAACGAAAAAATCAGCGTCAGGTCGTCAGCGATTATGCCGCTCTCGTCTCGGATTCTTGAATTCACGTCACATTTCACTTTACCAAAGTTGGCAAGCCCTTGCAAAATTGCGAAACTCCACTACGCATGCGCACGGTCAGCTACCTTCCTATACTCATCCAAGCGCCAGACAAAGACGAATAAACGTTATCAGAAGTACCACCACACAGCCGACTCAGCGGTTCGTGAATCTCGTGACTCACAGACGGTACGTTCACCGACTCTCTCTGTCTTTGTCTAACCCACGGCGAGCTCGACCAAAGGAACGCACTCGTCCTTTCACGGGGAATTTCGCAGTGGCCATTTCCATTCAATCGCGGTGCGTTTGTGCGGTACTTACTGCGGACTGCATCAGAGAGCGAGCGAGCGCTGTGCTGTCTCATAACAAAGTGAGCGAGTTAATTTGCGATTTTATTAAATTTTTAGTTTGGAAAAGTCACAACTGATACGCAAGCTGAATCCTTGATGATCGATGAGACTGGAAAACTCCTGCAATTAAGATGGGGGCGAATCAAAGCGCGAGCGCCGATGAAAGAGCTTTCTTTCAACGAAATTTTGCGAATCTAGCGAACAACGGTCTAGCCGCCGGTATGTCTACTGTGTGTTTATTTATATTTAATACCTGATGCCACGAAGAAATACTAGAACAATTTTCTGCTCTGAAAATTTGAAAACTTAACGGTCGATTCTTTCGGGCTGCTTCGGTTTCCTTAGCACAGCGGCGTTTTTTATCTGACTTAACTTAACGTTTGGAATTCTGACGAAATCCATTAGTTTTATTTCGATATGTATATTATTAATGAACTACTTCAATTCTTTTACTATGCAGGTATACCTATAGATACCTACTTTGCTGTCTATATTATATAGCGATTAGGAAAGAATTGTTTCGAATTGTTTTGCGGTCGGTATTTATATATATATATATATAGTGTCCCAATTGTCATGTTTAAACTAAATGAAAAAATTGCGATTAAAACTGCGTTCTCCTGCCGTAGCATAATTGCTGTTTCATTAAATAATTCATTTTAAATTACGCAGTAAAATTGAAAATTTACATGTTAAAATTGCTTTATAAAAAAAGTTTTTTTACATGCACTTAATTTACTTACAGGGACCAATGGCAGCCAAAATCCAACTAACAGACCTCAAGGAATTCAAAATCTAAATCAAAGAAATGATAATTTACACAATGAACCTATCAACAATCCAAATAGGCCTCTAGGAAATGCAAATCCAGTTAATAGAAATGACAACTTACTTACTAGGCCTGTCAACAATCAAAATAGACCTCTAGGTAATCGAAATCAAAGAAATGATAATTTACACAATCAACCTATCAACAATCCAAATAGGCCTCTAGGAAATGCAAATCCAGTTCAAAGAAATGATAATTTACCCAATAGGCTTGTTAACAATCAAAATAGGCTTCCAGCAAATCCAAATCCAGTTCATAGAAATGATAACTTACTCAATAGGCCTGTCAACAATCAAAATAGGACTCTAGGTAATCCAAATCAAAGGAATGATAATTTACAGAATCAACCTATCAACAATCCAAATAGGCCTCTAGTAAATACAAATCCAGTTCAAAGGAATGATAATTTACACAATCAACCTATCAACAATCCAAATAGGCCTCTAGGAAATCCAGTTCAAAGAAATGATAATTTCAATAATCATCCTATCAACAACCCAAATAGGCCTTTAGAAAATTCAAATCAAAGAATTGATAATTTACCCAATAGACCTAACAACCAACAAAGAAATCCCAATGTACCAAATAGGCCTAATGAAAATCAGAATAATCAAGCTGGTAATCGTACTCCACTTGTAAGACCTAACGATAAACAAAATGAACCACGAGATAATCAAAAAGTACCTAAGAGATTTCACAACAATCGTAACGACACTAGAGATAATCACTTTAGGTAAGTATTTATTATATCCTCTTCAAATGTGGACATATTTAATTTTTAACATAATAAATTTAAAATAGTTATTAATCTGTGTACCTATCATTTGCAGAGGTCTGAACAATAATGTTATTCTTAAAAAAAATTTCTCTATTAACATTTTACTAATTAAAATTCAATTTTAATAATTTAATATTTTTAAAAAATATTTTATTTTTTATTAATAATTTTCATAAATTTATATAAGGTATTTCATTGATTTTTAGGAACCATCAACCACAGAGACAGCAAAATAGGTGCAATGATAGGAACTGGCAACCACGTAACAATAAACAGAATGGTTATTTCAATTTTACTCGTCTAAATGAATTAAGCAAAAAAGAAAGTGATGATGCAGTAGCTACATTAGCTGAAAGAAAAACTGAATTTGAAGACTTACTAATGAATAAAATGGCTGCATCAGATTTTCTTGTTCTTACTTTACAAATTTTAACCAATGTTAGCAAAGCAAATTTTACTGAGATCGTAACAAGTGTGTTGAGTCATGCTTGTTCTGCTAATTTCTTAAAAAGTCTCAATGATTATTTATTAAAATTACCATTTGAAGATGAAATTGAAAAGGCAAGAAATAAGTTTTATCATCAAGATAAAGAAAAATTTTGGACTAATCTTTCTGTATTTTTTAAAAAAGTCATTGAATTACTTCCTACCAAAGCTTGTGACGAGCTTACACCAATTTTAAAAAAAATAGAACAAATAATTATGTCTATTGAAACATATCAAAATTATACTATCAATGAAAATATTAAAAGTGGAATTTCAAATATGTCAAAAGATTTAGAAGAAGAAGCAAAAAAACTTGAAGAGAAAAATAAAACACAGAAAATTACTTCAAACGAATTAGATATTGAAGGGGATCCACCAGAAAATTTTAGAGATTTGACAGTAATACCAACATTAGCTGATTTATACAAACAACAACCTTTCATTAGGCGATGCAGAGTTAAGGATGCTTATGATTCAGTGGAACATTATTTAGATGTACAGTTCAGGTTGCTACGAGAAGATTTTGTATCTCCTCTACGAAGTGGAATAAATGAGTATTTACACCAAGATAAAAAACATAGGAACAATGATCTTCGTGTTTACAAAAAAGTGAAATTAATAGCTCCAGAAATATCCAAAAACAATGTTGGAATAGTGGCTTCATTTGGAGTAATAAAATCAATAAATTGGCAACATTCAAAGCGTTTTATGTATGGAGGGTTATTACTTCTTAGCAATGATAATTTTCAAACTGTTATATTTGCCACTGTTGCTAATCGTGATGATAAGGAACTAGCTAAAGGGAACATTTTAATAGAGCCTTGTGAAGGTTCTACAATCACTCGACAAATGTATGATTCTGATTTTGTCATGTTAGAATCAAAGATATATTTTGAACCATATTTAGCTGTACTAACTGCTATGCAATACATGAATGAAGAAAATTTTCCAATGGCAAATTACTTAGTTCATGCAGAAACTCAAACAATATTGCCTTCTTATCTTACAGACAAACGAATGTTAAAATGTGGAGAATTCAACTTACCCGTTAATATGTTACAATTTTGGCCAACTTCTAGGGAACTAAAACTAGATGATTCACAGTATCACGCATTTAAATGCGCCTTAACTCAAGAATTCTCAGTGATTCAAGGACCACCAGGTTGTGGAAAAACATTTATAGCATTAAAAATCATAAGTACTTTACTAGAAAATAATGCATTTTGGATAAGTAAAGGACCTATTGTCATTGTTTGCTTGACAAATCATGCCTTAGATCAGTTTCTAGAAGGTATTCTTAAAGACACAAAATCTATTGTTCGAATTGGAAGTCGATCAAAGAGTGAAGCCCTGAAACCGTATACATTGATGGAAAGACGCAAACTAATTCGCGCACCAAAAAATAAAATAATGTATGAAACAAAACATGAATTAGAATCTATTTTAAGTTCCATAGAAAAAGCCCGCTTATTTATTAAGTATTTAACTTCTCCACTTGCTATTGTACCTTTAGCTTGTCTTACTAAGCATTGTAATGATGTAGAGTTACTCAATATTCAATCTAATGAAGAACTAATTAATTGGCTTTTGGGAACAAATTTAACTCTTCTTTCACAAAACGCTACTCTACGAAGAAATCTTGAAGACCATTTAGAAAATGATTTAATCAGATTTCCTGAAGATCGACTTGAAAATAATCAATTTATGGATGATGAACTTGAATTGGATTACGAAGTCGCGGTTGATAGCAGTATGAAACTTATTTTTCCTTTAGAAAGTATTGATGCTGAGATTGAAAAATGTAATCAACAAATACTTGTTGCCAATGATTTACCTAAAGAATTACCTGAAGATACAGTTCAAAAAATAGCTGTTCAAATAAAGGAATTTGAAGAACGAATCAACAAATTAAGAGAACAGCGTGCATCTTTACAAGTAAGTATTACAGAATTATAGCTTTTATTTATAAATCACAATTTAAAATTGGAATTCCAAAATTTGCAGCGAAAATTAGATAAGCACCCAATTTTGAACCCTCAACGCTATCCAGCTAATAATAATCGTTGGCGATTATATTGGAAATGGGTCCAAATTAGCTTTGACAAAACAATGGATGAAATATCGGAATTGGAAATAAAATATCGACAGACACGTTCAAAATTAAATGATGTTAAACAACTGGTAGATTTAGCTACAATAAAAGAACATAAAATAGTTGGACTTACAACGACTGGTGCTGCCAAATTACATGCATCTTTACGTGCTCTCCACGCTCCTATAGGTAAATGTTAATAAATGATTAATTTTTCTAATGGTTTGATCCCGTTAAAATGTCAGTCTAACAAATTTCATTATTCAAAAATACATTTATATTATCTTTGGTAAGAATTTTAACGTTCGTTGATGTGATAAATTGTTACTTAAATAAACGGTTTTCAACAAACCAAGTACTTTTAAGATTTTTTTTTTCAATTATGATAAAATAAAAGCAGAGTAAAAATAATGAGTCATCCAACATATAATAGTTGGAAGGGTTAAAATTACAAAATATGCAGACGAAATAAATTTGAAAATTGACATGATAAAAAGGACAAACTATTAAAAAACAGAATGAGATTTTAAAAACATCACACAAACTGAAATGCATAAACTTGAATTAATTATTACACCAATAAAAACGTACATACATGCATAAATTCAACACCAACAACTTAAGTGAATTTTCGGCGGACATAATATTATTAATATTATTATTTATTAATAAATTGATATTATTTGTATATCGTTTTATTTATTTTAAAACTTAATTTTTCATTTTCAACTTTGAAATACAATTTACAGTTATCCAAACGATTTTGTAAGGTCCTATCTCACAAGTTATGTTTTTTCATGCGATTAATCCGAATAATATTTATTCCATTATACAAATCTATTATTTAAATAATTTTATGTTTTAAATGCAATTATTTTATTTATTTAGTATTAGTTGAAGAAGCAGCCGAGATTCTTGAAGCACACGTCGTTTGCTCTATAACAAAAGCATGTGATCACGTAATTTTAATTGGAGATCATAAACAACTCCGTCCAAAAGCTTCGGTATATGAATTGGGTACTAAATACAATTTAAATATTTCTCTATTTGAGAGAATGGTAAATATAAGAGGAGATTGTGCTCAATTAGCCCACCAACATAGAATGCGACCAGGGATTGCAAAATTGATTACCCCATCGATTTATGATACGCTTTATAATCATGAGTCAGTACTTCAGTACCCTGATGTAAAAGGTTTGGAGAAAAATTTATTTTTCTTAGATCACGAAAATTATGAAACAAGCCTTAATAACGAAGAAAGTTGGGTAAACAATCACGAGGTACAGCTTTTAATAGCATTTGCTAGACATCTGTTAATGCAGGGCTACAAACCTACAGAAATTACGATACTTTGTACTTATACAGGACAACTTTTTGCCTTTATGAAGGTAATAAATACTCACTAAGATTATTAACTTATAAAAACTATTATATGATATATTAAATGTACATTAAGTCAATATTTTATTAATTTAAAGTAATTTCATCAATGTAATTTTGTCTAACTTAAAAAACTAACAATAATAAATAACGAATCTAGGGAGTAAAAGAGTTAGTAAGACCAGGACACGATAATTTAGATCTTGATCTTTTTTTTTCTCACGCAGTAGTTTTGTATTTCTGAGAAGCGAAAATGGATACTTTCAGCTAGAGAATGAAGAAAAAGCATACTACAAATAAAAAAAACTGCAGATATTTCTACAAAATTTGTGTAACAATGTTACAATGATTCCAGGAAATTCAAAATAAATGTTATAATGATTCCAGGAAATTCAAAATATACTGTATATTTGTATAGGAAAAGGGAATCTTATAATTTTAAAGCTCATAATGTAGATGATAACACTGATAGTGGTGGCTCATTATTTTTGTTTATATACAAATATGTAGTATTTTTTGTGTGCGTTTTTGCAAAATTTCTTGTGATCGGAATTGTTATTATGTAGTCATTTGCAGATATCACTGCAAGTAAATCAACTGATGGAAGTACATTCACAATGGTTAACTTGTATGTCTAAATAAGTTATGATGACTTATCTAACTTTATCGATCACAAATTATTATAATTATAATCTTATATCTTTATATTTGTATCTATATCTATTTTTAATTATATACTTTTTATCTTTTGAAAGGAATCTGCTCGTTATGCCAGTTTTCGACAACTTAGAATTACTACTGTAGACAATTATCAGGGTGAGGAGAATCGAATAATTTTGCTGTCTCTTGTAAGGAGCAATGGTCAAGGAAAAGTTGGATTCCTCAAGGAAGAAAACAGAGTCTGTGTCGCTTTATCACGGGCGCGTGAAGGCCTTTATATAATGGGAAATATGAAAGACCTTGTAGTAAAGAATGAAATTTGGCACAAGATTAGGAACGTATTGGAAGAGGAAGCTGCGATTGGCAATGCGCTTGAACTACGATGTCAGATTCATCCTGGACAGTTGATAAGAGTAAATTTACCTTATATGACTATCGTATTAATAATTCCGTTCATTTATCTACAACCCTTTTTCAATTTTCTTTGTAGATTCAAAAAGCAAGTGATTTTCAACAATGCCCAGAGGGCGGTTGTCTCAAGAAATGCAACGCCGATTTATCCTGTGGGCACTCGTGTTTGAGTGTTTGTCACATACTGGATCGTGAGCATAAGGAGTATCAGTGCAAGCAGGCGTGCGTCAAAAGTTGTCCATTCGATCATCCGTGTCCACTTAAGTGTTGGCAAGGCTGCGCTCCCTGTCAAGTGATTGTTGAGCGCAAATTGAATTGCGGTCACACTGTGAAGATGCCATGCCGAACTGATCCAGAAACATTTCCGTGCTATATACAGGTCAGATTATAATTGAAGACGTTGCGAATATAATCCCCTTTTTGCTTATATTTCTTAAATGATAGACACTAGCTCTTCTGAGTAAATAGTTAAGAATTGAATATTTTGAATTGCGTTTGCTATTGAATGTACTAAAAGAGGGATTTAATTTTATTGTTAAGTAGAAATAAGAAATGGTTACAAATATCAAAGAATTTTACTAATTTTAACAGATGTATAAATTTAAAATTTCTTATATAAAAATAAATTGAATTTAGTTGAATATGTTTTCACTTCAATCATTTTTTTGATTAAAAAATATTTTTACTATTTTTAGGTAAAAGCTGTTCTACCGCATTGTCAGCATGAGATTACAAAACAGTGTCATCAACCAATTGAAGACTGCAAATGTTCACATCCTTGTGAGTCTCGATTACCATGTGGCCACAAATGTCGCATGAGTTGCCATGTTACCGATGATCCTGACCATATTCAGGTACGTATATATAAAAACATATTAAACTTTTTGATCGATATTTTAAAAATTTAGTTCAAATTGATCTTAAACAGTGTTATTTTAAGAATCAAAAATATATAAAGGTATAAATTAATGATTTATGTAAACTTTGTATTCCTAGTATAAATGCTTTAGGGAGTGTGCTAAAAAAAATGTTGGATGTGTCAATGATCACCCATGCAAAAAACGTTGCTATGAAGAATGCGGGCAATGCTCTATACTTGTAAAGAAAGAACGTTCTTGTGGACACATTTATACAAAGATTCAATGCTCTGTCAATCTTGAAGAGCAAGAGTGCATGAAGTCGTGTAAACGTAAATTAAATTGTGGCCACCCATGTAAACTTAAGTGTTCAGAAACGTGTGGAAATTGTCAAGAAATTGTAAGTAAAACTTATTTTCCATTAAGCATGTACTGAATTAAGAATAATAACAAATCAGAGAACATTTTTGACAAAATGTTGCATGAAGTAAATGTAATTGAAAAATTCCTAGTACATTTTAATATTTTAAACAACAAATTTTTGCTGTTACAAATTGTTTAGCAAGATTTTTTATGAAAAGTCTAAAATTTTACTGTGAACTCCTTTGCAAATATTACTTAACTTATTTGTTGTACATTTTAATTACAGGTAGAAAAGAAAAGTACTTGTGGCCATATTATTAAAGTAAAGTGTTGTGAAGAAGCCACATCATTGAAATGTAATAATAAATGTATAAAGATTTTACCATGTGGTCATCCTTGCACAGCAAAATGCAAACAGCCATGCACTATAGCTTGCAAGGTTAAAGTACAGTTGCGTACAAAAGGATTATGTGGTCATGAACTTACAGTGCCTTGCTATTTACAAGGAACAGGTAAATACCACTTAATAATAATTGAGAAAAGAGATTCATATTTTAGTTTTTATTTAGCACATTATCGAATTTTTATTGTTTCAATTAGATATAAAGTCTACAAAGCTTTTGGAATACTGCGAAAAACCATGTCAAGCTCGATTAGCTTGTGATCATTGGTGTAAGGGAAAATGTGGAGAATGTAAACAAGGGCGTATACATGTGCCATGTAGTGAGCCATGCAATAATGTTCTTGTCTGTGGTCATGAGTAATTATCGTATTTTATTCAATTTCAATAATATAATAAATATCAAATATAGTGCGATACAAACAATAAAATATTATAGACAAAAAAAATAACATTCGTTTGTTCAAAAATATGTTCATCACAAAAAAGTAAATAATACTTTCATTTTCGCAGGTGTAAGATACCTTGTAGGCAAGAATGTCAACCCTGTAATAGACCATGTGAATTAAAATGTCGCCATAATAAATGTAATATGAAATGTGGAATGCCTTGCACACCTTGCGCGGTGAGTTTATCTAAAGTCTATGAATTAATAAAATAAAAAGATAAAGAAATTTTTCATATTCAAAATTCTATGTTTAAATAATTAATTCAAAATAATCTTATTAATTATTGTTTAATAATAGCTACTGATTTTATTGCTAGATTTTTTAAATATATTTAAATTTTTTTTAAAGGAATTATGCGAGTGGGGATGTGAACATAGAAGGTGCACGAAACGATGTTCTGAAATGTGTAATATAGAACCTTGTTACGAACCTTGTAAAAAAAGATTAAAATGTAGCCATCCATGCGTTGGATTTTGTGGTGATCCGTGTCCACCACTATGTCGAATCTGTGATAAGGAAGAATTGACTGAAATATTTTTAGGAGAAGAAGATGAACCAGACGCTAGGTAAAGTATTCTGAGTATTTCCAGACATTGTTCATAATACTTTGTATCCCTCATTAAAACAATTCATACAACTTCATATATTATTAAAATTTTTTAAATATGTTTATTTCCAGATTTATTTTTCTAGAGGATTGTAAACATTGTGTAGAAAGTAACGGTTTAATGTATTTTATGACACATTCAGATAATGCTGTTCAAATGAAAACATGCCCAAAATGTAAAACTCCGATAAGAAAATGTATGAGGTTTATGAATCAAATAAAGAAAGATTTATACGATGTTATACGCGTTAAAGAGAAAGAATTTGGCGATCAAAAAGATTTAAAAAATCAGCAGGAGGAACATCTTGAAACTTTAGAAAATAGTTTACAAAATCAAAATTTAACAGGTATTTAAACTTTTTTAATTTGTTAGTTTTTATAACTACTGATAGTCAAATTAAAGTACAGATATAAATGTAAAAAAAGATTCTAATTATAGATTATTAAAATAATTATAATTTTATTAATTCATTTTCTTTAGAATTTCCTCAATTAAAAACGTTGTTACAAATTTTATGGGGTCAAGCAACTCCAGTGGGTAGTAACAAAAAACGTCAAAATTTAAATAAACAAGAAATCGAGGCATTCAGAATTATATTGGAACTTATAGAACAAATAATTGACGTATTGAATTCAATAACAAAACGTACTGCTGATTCTTATGAATTCGTCAAGGATCAAGTGAACATTCTAGTGAAATCACTTCCAAATAAATGGCAAATATCTGATCAAGAACTAAATGATATCCAGTTGGAACTCCATCGATTACGATTTTTGGTACAGTCATAATTCATGCTTTCTTTAATCTAAATATCATGAAAACTGTTATTGTTGCAGTACTTTTATATATTAATGATTATCAAAAGGAAAGTGGTTAAATTAACTATAGTGTAAATTTTTAAGAAAAAATAATTACTAAAATATTAAAAATTTTTTTTAAATGTTATGTACTGAATCATTACTATTTCATATGGTATTATTTACTTTTTAGGGACAACTATGTAAAATAGATGCAGAAAGAATCAAGGATGGACTTATTTATCAAAATCAAAAAGAATATAATACTGTTGTTACAAAGTTATTAAGCATTGAAAGATTTACTATAAAAGTAGAACAAGAAGTCCGAAGAGATATGTGCATATTAGGTGACTTTAAGAAAAACCTTATGATTGAACGACAAATGATTGTTAAAGCAATGGGTTATAAAAAAGGCCACTGGTATAAGTGTCCAAATGGACACATTTACATAATAACAGAATGTGGTGGAGCGATGCAACAGAGTAAATGTAACGAATGTGGAGCCACTATAGGTGGTGGAAGCCATCGGCTAATAGAATCAAATTCTTTGGCATCAGAAATGGATGGAGCTACAGAGTCTGCCTGGCCAACAGGTGCACGCATAAACTATTAAAATATTTTGTAATTTATATATTTTTATCAATGACTTTGTAAAATTACGGTTAAGTTAACAATCTGAAGTCTTGCGTAAAGTCTTGTAGGTTTATAATATTTCAATTGAGTTGTTTATTGTGTTTCATGTAATAATATAGAAATAAAATAAATGAAAGAAATATTTTCAAACAATTTAAGCCTAATTAAATCAAAATGTTTAATGTTTTGTATGATTTATTTTTAATGATTTAAAATATTCAAAGTAATTCGTGTAAAATTTATAATTGAAAGCTTAGTAAAATATTGTTGATTTTTTATATAAGAATATGATAAAGATTGTGCATCACTTTTATTATTTTTTTTATTTATTTTTTTTTTCCTTCAAATTAATATTGTATCTAAAATTTACAAATGTTTAAAATTTATTATTTATTAAATATAAAACAATATAACAAGTGACATAAAGCTTTGCAAATTAAATCGATGCATCTTACCTTGCTAAAAAATAATAGCAGATAACCTGTTTGTTTTCATTTGAAACATTACAAAAGCTTGATGCATTTGACAAAAATTTTTTAATACAAATATTGAAACTTGCTTAAAACTATTTAGACTGGAAAGAAATAAAATTAGAATTTTACAGGGTATCGAATGGAAATTGAAATAAACAATAGTTCTCTATTACTGTAATCATTTTATTGACCTAGTCACGTGCGCGCAGCCGACTGCTGCGACACCTCTTTAACGTTAACATTTTCTTAAAATTTTTCTTATTTTACATTGAATTCAGCGATAATATCGAAAAAAAAAAACAATTATTTAACACTCATAAAGAGATAAAAATAATCTGAACGGAAAAAAAGTAATGTTGAATAAATAGAGGAGGCAGCTCTTTGCTGTCAAATGAAAGTCTGAGAGTCGACTGCTTTTGGATAGAGCACCTCGTGACGGCCGCCTATGGCTACGCCCTCTCGTATAACGTAAAAATATAGACGTCGACTCTTAAGCCCAAGAAACAAACAAGTGTGTGTCTAACTAAACTCGCCGCGTACTCACGCATAAATACTCTTTCTCTTAGCTAAATAAATATAATGGCTTGTGATATAAGAAGCTTGCTGGTCCGCTGCTTAAGCGGCGACGATGTAGTTCCTGTGCAGCTCGGGCTTGATGTCGTAGACGAGCTCGAGAATCTTCTGCATGACCGGGTCCTTATTAGCCATGATTTGCTTGTTCATCTCGTCGATCTTGACCCTGGTGTCGGCGTCGATCTTGGCCGCCACGTCCTCCTTCGAGCCCATGTGCTTGGCCTCGAACTCGCGGAACTGCTTCTCGCGCTCCTGCCTGTACTTCTCGATCTCGTCCTGGGCCTCCTCCTTGGCCTGCTTCAGTCTGCGAGCCTTGCGCTTCCTGGCGTCGGCCACCTTCTCCGCGGCGCGCTTCTCGGCGGCCAGCAGCTGCTGGATTCCCTGGGTCTGGCTGGCCATTTTATTTTCCCTCTTATTGCTCTGCTCTGCTCCTTACACTCTCTCTCTCTCTCTCTCTCTCTCAACTCTGTCTGCGCGAGACTTGGCACTTTTCGGAGCAAGATATAGCTGCGCGAGTGCGACTATGTGCGTCGTCGGACTGTCGGAGCCTCGGAGCTCGGGGCTGATCGATCATATGACTGAGGCTCGCGCTCGCGGCTCGGGTTGGGCTCGGTCAGCTGCGCCTGCGGACTAGTGCTCGCTAACTAACTGCGCTAGGAAGGCGACTGCCAACTCTTCGGCAGGAAATGATACTAGATAGCTGAGATGATGGAGAGCGAGGCGTGCCGCCCCGCCAGCCGCGTAGCTGGATATGTATATGAATTTTTTTTAATTATGCCACGGAGATTACATTTTTTTCGTCAAGGATCGATCGGGATGGGATTATGGGACGTGCTGTTTGGATGTTTTTTATTCAAGTTTAATTAGGCTTGCAAAATTAAGTTTTTTGCCAACTGTAATTTTAAATGATACATTTATATATATATTATGAAAACCAAGAGTTAAAAAATATTATTACAAGTTGTAAAAATAATTTGCTTTAGCTTTGTTGAAGCAAACATGTTGTCAGACAAAATCAATCCTGGCTAAACGATAGCAAGCCACATTATAATCGTCGATCAATAATTTAAGGAAAAGACGTCGGCTACTTTTCAATAAATTTCAACTGTCTTTTACAATGCCAAAGTAACTAAATACCCCATCGCCAAAGTATAATATCTGAAAATAAAAAAAAAATCAATTACACCCCGTCAGGCGACTCTGCACTCTCTCTATAGCCTTAGAAAAAAAGCATAATATTTAGAAAAAAAACCAAGGCCGTTTCTGCGCAAGTCCTCGAATGAAAAAGTGGGTGACGAGAGGTGAAGGTTGAAGCCTGGTGTCTTTCTAGAATCTTGCGTTGGCAGCTCCAGCTCAGGTCCTCTGCCAGCCCCCCTACTACAGGCAAATCAGTAGCTCTACGCTCTATCCTGCATTGCAGGTACCACATCGCACAGGGGCCAGCCAGAGCGCCAGCCAGTTTTCTGATCTCGAGACTTCTGCTATCAAACTCAAACGTCAGCCATGGTGAGTTGAAAATTGAAATGAAAAACAGGAAATTTCATCAACGATTATAAATATCTATTACAATTATTGATTTACGAGAGTTAGTGAGAAAAAGTGGGTGCGCGTTATTTTCACGTTTGTCACGACGCACTCGTGCCAGAACCAGATCGCGCATCAATACCTCTGTATTATTAAGCTCTAGCCTCCTTTCGCGCTTTTCCCCATTAACCTGAAATTATATATATATATATACAAGCGGATAATCGATTGACGCGCGCTCAGAATTCAAATAATTACACTGAAAAATGTTCTTTTTTTACAGCGGATGAGAGCGGCCAAGTGTACCACTGATGAGCTCAGCATCACCAATTGTGCCATTGTCAATCAAGCAGATTTTCCGGATGATGTAAAGTAAGTATTGCTTCAAGTGTAGGTATGGACGCGTCGCTCAGTGGGTTCTCTCTGCAGGACGAGAAATTTATTGATTCTTTAGTTAACAGTGGAGGAAGCTCTGATTGAATATTGAAGGGCTTCTCTGCATTCTGTATCTATACTGTAGTGTTAAAAAGTTTGAGTGACTAATTTTTTTCTTCAAGCAAATTTTTTATTCCAATTATTTTTTATGCTTTTTTGTTCACAGGCATATAGAAGTT
This sequence comes from Eupelmus urozonus, assembly GCA_900480035.1. Classification (NCBI taxonomy): domain Eukaryota; kingdom Metazoa; phylum Arthropoda; class Insecta; order Hymenoptera; family Eupelmidae; genus Eupelmus; species Eupelmus urozonus. The sequence goes on from UELX01001933.1 coordinate 30,697, forward strand.
TCAACTGGCCCAAGCCAGCATTTTGTATTCTCCATCAAAGCATGTCCCAAAATCGACAGAGGCACAGTGGGCTTCAGTCTGCCTCAGAGAAAATGGGCAACCTTGTCTCTGAACCAAGAGATCGAGGTCAAGCCCTTTTATTTCGACCCCTCATCTCCTTCCGAATTCCTTTCTACTATAGTTCTAGAAGCTGATTTTCTGCAAAAGAAAACGTGGGTCTTGACATTTTTTTTCATGATTTTTAAGTTTATTTTTTTTATTGATCTAAATTGTTATATAGATTTTTTTATTATTCCAATATTATGTTTCAATTTTTATAAAATTCAACTTGAAATTTAGATCTTGCTTCTCAACTAAAAAATTTATACTTTTGATTTTTAACCAAAACTAATTTCTTACAGAACAACTTTGGAACCTTATGATACAGAACAAATGTCTAAAGAGTTTCTTTTACAATTTGCTGGTCAAGCATTTACTGTTGGTCAACAGTTAGTATTCCAATTTTTAGAGAAAAGAATGCTCAGTTTAGTAATCAAAAGCCTAGAAGCTGCCGATATACAAGCTATTCAGTCTGGTCAAGAATGCAAACCTAAGAAAACTAGAATGGGTCGCTGCCTTGGTGATACTGTAATTCAGTTTGAAAAAGCTCCAAATTCAAGTTTAAACCTTACTGGAAAAAATCAAGGAAAAATTGTACGCCAGTCAATTGTCAATCCTGATTTTGATTTTAATAAAATGGGAATTGGGGGTTTGGATACACAATTTAATGCAATATTCAGAAGAGCATTTGCATCTCGTGTTCTTCCACCAGAAGTTGTTATGCAAATTGGTTGTAAACACGTAAAAGGTATTCTTTTGTATGGTCCACCAGGTACAGGTAAGACACTTATGGCTAGGCAAATAGGAAAAATGTTGAATTCAAGAGAACCAAAAATTGTTAACGGACCTCAAATTTTGGATAAGTATGTTGGTGAGAGTGAAGCCAATGTTAGAAAACTCTTTGCTGAGGCTGAAGAAGAAGAAAAAAGAGTAAGCAAAATAGCTCTCATTTTTTTAACATTTACTACTTATTTTAATTAATAAAAAATTGTTCTATTTTAAATAGCTTGGACCAAACAGTGGACTTCATATAATTATTTTCGATGAAATTGATGCTATCTGTAAAGCAAGAGGAAGTGTTGCTGGAGCGACAGGCGTTCACGACACCGTAGTCAATCAATTACTTTCCAAAATCGATGGTGTAGAACAATTAAATAATATTTTAGTTATTGGTATGACCAACAGACGAGATATGATTGACGAGGCTTTACTTCGACCTGGTAGATTAGAGGTAAAGTTTTACAAATCTATATCAAAAAGTTATTGTAAATTAAATTTCTTGAATCTTATTTATTTATAATTAAACTTTTTATACTGTAGTTACAAATGGAAATCAGTCTCCCGGACGAACATGGACGACACCAAATTTTAAATATTCATACATCAAGAATGCGAGATTATAAAAAAATGGATCCAGATGTAGATTTAAAAGAGTTGGCAGTAATGACAAAAAATTTCAGTGGTGCCGAGCTGGAAGGCTTGGTTCGTGCCGCTCAAAGTACAGCTATGAACAGACTAATCAAAGCTTCGAGCAAAGTAGAGGTAGATCCTGCTGCTATGGAAAAGCTCATGGTTACGAGAACAGACTTTCTTCACGCCTTGGAAAATGATGTCAAGCCCGTAAGTTTATCTGGCTCATATTAATAAAAGTTCTTGTTTGTGTTTCATTCGAGTAACTCATGAAAATAATCTCAGCTTTTATCTAGGCTTTTGGAGCGAGTGCCGAGGTACTGGATCACATTTTGTCACGTGGCATCATCAACTGGGGCAAACCGGTCGCAGATATCCTCGAATCGGGCGCACTATGCGTCCAACAGACTCGTGCGGACGAAGGTTCAGGGCTCGTCTGTGTCCTGCTTGAAGGTCCGCCCAACAGTGGCAAGACCGCCTTGGCCGCGCAAATTGCTAAAAACTCTGACTTTCCCTTCGTCAAGGTTTGCTCACCAAGGGAGATGGTTGGTTTTACGGAGTCCGCAAAGTGTTTGTCGATTAGAAAGGTTTGTTAAACTGCGTTAGAAATAGATTTATCACTTGATTAGTTTTCATCGTTGTAAAAAATTTTCTGATTTTATCTTTTAGATATTCGACGACGCCTACCGTTCACAGCTTAGTTGTATCCTTGTTGATAATATTGAACGATTGATAGATTATGGAGCTATTGGTCCGCGATATTCGAATTTGACCCTACAAGCTTTGTTGGTTCTTCTCACGAATGATCCACCTCCCGGTAAAAAACTTCTCGTCTTGTGTACGACTAGTTGCCGGTAAGTTATAACTGACGGATATAATGAATAGACAATCAATTATTTGAACTATGAAGACATTGTATAATTGAATTTTAATATTGCAGACAAGTTTTGGTAGATCTACAGTTGATTTCAGCATTCAAACCAACACTTCATGTTCCTAACTTATCAACACCAGATCATCTATTAGCAGTGTTGGAACATGTTGACCTCTTCTCCAAAAAAGAAATGGCAACCCTCCATGCAAAACTCCAAGGAAAACGGTAAAAATATAAAAACAATTTCATCACTCTTCATACTTTTGATTAAATTTTACTAAAAATGATTTTACAAGAAATGATATTTATTTTTTAATAATTCAATTCATCTATTAACCTAATGATTATTTTTGTTAAAAGTAATTAAGTTTGCTTGAGGATATTGAAACTTAATCACAATATTATTTTAAATTTAACACTTTATATCAAATTATATCAAATCTAATGATAAAAAAAATGATGAATGATTTCTTTACAATTTGCGTTATTTCATCAAACGTAGGAGCAGAAACAGTGTTTTTCCTAATCGAAAGGCAAAAGTACAAAGGCAATGTTTTCTCAAGTAATCACCCAATTAAATTTATTTTAACTAGAGTATATAGAAACTTAGATAGTGGGAAGCTTTCTGCTGATTCGGTTTGCTTATAACGTCCTAGAAGCTCCGTTGTTAAAAAAATTTTTTCAATTTACAAAGTAATGCTGTTAAGACTTTTTGAGACGGTTTCCTAGCTTATTTATCCTCGCGAATTTCATTTTTCGACGCAAAAGCTTCTAGTTACTTTCAATCTTAGTTCTTTAAATTATTTTTTTTGTGTTCTATAGAAAATTTTGTATATTTAAAAACAAAAATTATTAATTTTTTATGAATAGAAAATTTAAAACTTTATATAATAGAAAATTTTTCCAATAATTATATAGATAAAATTTTACTTCAATCAATCTGTTTCTTTAGGATATTAGTAAACAAGTTAAATAATCTTGAGACACAGTGATTATGAAATTCTTTGTTATATCAAGTTCGAATTTATTAAAAATAACTGATTATTAAATATTTTCATTATGTAATGATCCTATGTTACACTTAATTGCTTTCGACTCTAAATATCCAGTTACTATTATATGTAGTTAAATTTGAAAAATTTGCCACATTATTTTTTATTAACGTGACGCTAAAATCTAGAATAAAACTTATTTTCTCCTGTTTTTTTTCAGAGTTTTTATTGGAATTAAGAACTTATTAAGAGTAATAGATATGACACGACAGGTGGATCCAAATTACCGAGTAATTAAATTCCTTACGATTCTGGAAGAGGATGAAGCTCTCGAGTAAACTGTACTTATTAATTCTAGTGTTAATCTTCGTTTAGCAAAATTAGTTGTACTAGCAAAACAAAAGAAGAAATATCTACTTGTTGATCGAGTCCTGATAAAAATAGATCTCCTGTATAAATAACAGAACGTATATGTACAGCATTGATTACTGCAAGCACGAATGAGTATTATATGCACATTTACATCAATAGACAACTTTTGGGCCACTAATTACTTTTTCGTCGTAAATTTAATAGATATTAATTTAATTATATTTTTTATTCTTTGTTATAGTTAGATAATTTATTATGAATCATACGAGTTCGTTGGCTCGTTTATTGGCAATAAACAGTAAGTTGTGGGGGGAAAAAAATCCATGAGAACTAATAAGATATACATATTTAAAGGTCTACTGTATGACAGATAGCTTCCATAGCTTTTCGCTAATGTATATAATTTTGCGTTAGTTTATTTATATTTATTTATTGAATGACTTTAGAACAGGACAATGTAAATGTTAATGATGATCTACATAATCTTGTGATGATTATCTAGATGAAATCAGATTCAAGCATTTTTGCCACCCAAAGAATTATTTTTTTAAGCATTATATACCGTGTCAATTCCTAAAATACGAAAATTTTGTAGATTATCTCTATTAGCTGGTAATGTAAATGATGTTTAATATTGGCTTTTGTTTACTAAGATTCGATCTCTGCAGTCATTCCATTAGTTTATCGTACAAAGATTCTGTTATTTTATTATTTTATATACATTTACATTCAGTATGCGTTGCTGTTACTAATGAATTATGGTTCCAAAATATTTTTTATTAATTTCGTTAAGTTTGCTCTACTTAAAATATATCATAGATTGTACTTACATTAATTCCTGTGGAATGAAATTTCGTGAAAAGTAGTATGTGCTTCTGATATAATATTGATATCATTTACAATTGTTATAAAGTGCAAAAGAAGTTAATCAGCGTTATATTAAAAAAAAATTATTTGTTTGTCAACTCGTCTGCGTTTGTATTATGTATGGAAAAGTTTTCAACTGTATTTATGGCTGCTAGATTATATTAGTAAATGTCTATGTAATAATTTTCAATTTTCGAAAAAAAAAAAAAAAAATAATCCTTCAATTATCTGCAAACTGCCTTTTAATTGTCTGTATTCTTAAATAATACAATAAAAGTTAATTTATCAGAAAAACGATGTTATAAATATATATTGAATAGTTTACAAAATTTAAACTTAAAAATGTTAACTAAAAATTAGTTTGAAGGAAAATAATATATTTAAAATATTGTTTTAAATTGCATTAAAGACTATGTAAATGAACATTTACAAAATTAAATAAGAATATAAAACACCAAGGCTTTAGTGTTAATAACCTTTTCTGGTTTTTATTTATTTGCATCCCCCAGTGAAAATAATAAATGTATCGAAACATGCGAAAGTGTATCAAAATGTATCAAAGTATTTCGAACAAGACGTTGATACACTTTGATACACTTTTGCACACTTGATACACTTTGATGCATTTCCAAAATAAAAGTGAACTGAAATTAATTTTTTGTATCCGCTAGGACGTGTTACACACTTTGATACACTTTGATACTCTTTTGCACACTTTGATACACTTTCACACATTTCGGCACACTTTGATACACTTCGATACACTTTGATATATTTTCCAATATAGAAAAAATATGGTTTTCTTTGATACAATTTTGCATACTTTGATACACTTTTGCACACTTTGATACACTTTGATACATTTCTAAAAAAGTTTACTAAAATTAATTTTTTTTGTATCCGATAGGTGTTAGCGAATCAAAGTGTATCAAAATGTACGAATGTGTGAAAAATAAAACAGGTAAAATATTCTAGGCTGTTACTTAGAAGTGTAACTTATTTAGTGTATGAAAGTGTACCGAGATGTACCAAAGTATATCATAGTATATCAAAGTGTATCAAAGTGGGTTAAAGTGTATCAAAATGTATAACATAAAAAAAATTAAGGAAACTGAATTTCAGTTCATTTATTAAGAAGTGTGTCAAAGTGTATCACAGCCCACAT
>UELX01001934.1:0-36472 GCA_900480035.1 Eupelmus urozonus
CTAGAGCGGAGGGAAAACCACAACGTGGATATGAAAAACCTCCGCTGAGAACAGTAGTCGGCAGAAGGGTTAAACTTAATTATCTTTCGTGAAAAATATTTAAGTTATCCCTACCGCCTGAGAACATCGTTGAAAAAAGCTCTTGTTGGTGCGGCTGAGCGGTCACCCATCCAAGTACTAACAGCGTCCAACGTTGCTTAACTTGAATGATCGCACGGCCGTGCAACCAAGGACCCCTCCAACGGTGCCTGTATAAAATGATGTTATTAGTTTAGAGCTTCAAGAGGATAAAAATACCTTGAATTTATATATTGCGTAAGTTCATCATACTCGCATTCTTGATTTTCAATATTTTCATGTTCAATATTTTCATTCTCTATTTAAAAATCTATATTTTTATAATAATTTCTAAACAAATACTTAATACATTGATTATTATTTTCACGCAAACCGAGAGTGAAAAGACCATGCGAAGTTAAGATTATCTTGTAGCTCATGTATCGAATTGTATTAATAATAATATTTATTTTATTGCACACCTCAGTACAAACTCAATTACATTAAAGTGTCTTATGACAGAGTTGATCGTAAAAATCACCTCTCACGCTAATGGTTAAACCATCGGTCGTAAAAATAAAAATGTGTGTTTTGAGAATTAGAAGGAGGGATTTCTTGTTTTTATTTCAAACGTATGACGGCGGGGTTAATTTTCTTTATATTAAGTTCTATTTATAATAAATGCAATAAAAAGTTCATAGAAAAATTTATGAAAAAAATCATAGAAATGATCGGCGACTCTTTCACAAATCTATGCCCTAATACAAAGAGAGAAATTTTTAGGAAATTTTACAAAAGTTTTACTCATTTTAAAACTAAAAATGACTATCATCCTTTAAAACAAGTGTACTTCTTCAAACTAAAAGAACGATGCCCACGACCATATAAGAAATCGACCCCCAAAGAAAAACGTATAAAACTTATATCATCGTGTAAAGCACGAAAATATATGAATTTTAAAAAAAAATTGACCCTTTTAAATGAAGGGAAAATAGAGAAATGACTAAATAAAGTGTTCACCCCCTTTATCAAAAGTAAACATTTGCAATTTTATACACTTTGCATAATTCCATTGATACCGTTCATGCGATATTACACCCTGATGGGGTTGCTGCCCTGAATTCGAAAAGTTGCATTTTGAAGCCACTTGAAGGACTTTTAATTTGAACTCTTGAACGCGCCAAAAAAATTGTACAAAGGGTTGAAATCGAACCACTTCAGTATTTAGACTTTTTTCTGAAAGTCAGTATTAATTATTTTCCATCGAGATAGGGGTGCGGCCCTGAAATAAAAATTATGTATATTTTTGTCTTTTTAGCAGACTCAACGATCTACATAAGATTGTGCAAACATCCCCATCCCCATCCATCCACATCCCCATCCCCCCACCAATCCAAAGTCAACGGAACCGTGCGATGGGCGTGCCGGGGAGAAAGGAAATCGCCGAGGCGTAGAGAAAAGGGACTTTAACGAGCCATTGCTTCTCCGCGCCTTTCGCGGGATCTTCGACTCTTCTGGATTAAGCGACACCGAGGGTGGGAAGCGTTTCGTCGCCGGGCCGTCGCCAGTTTGACGATCGACCCGCACACGGGCGCTTGTCCCCGATTTATCGAAGTTTTTTCATGGTCTGGCGCAGAGAGAAGGGAACGCGTTGCTGGTAACGACCAATAAATTCGAGCGGAGTCGTTGCAGCGTTAGCAGCAACAAAAAAAAAAGGTGAACAGCTGCCCGAGATGATGTCTCACAACATTTTTTACGGTCCGGTGGCTACTGCTCTTGCTGAGTTTGCTTGTTAGGCTTTAGTGCGTTTTGATCAAAGTGTCTTGGCGGGGGATCGATAAGAGCTTTCGTCAGTTTTGTAAGGTTGGAGTTTAAGGTTTTACTTACCGGTGATGTGTGGGGAATTTGGTTTGCTTAAGCACTTACCTGCAACAAAAAAGTTAAGGTTCATGTTAAATTAGTTATAATAATAAACATAAAGAATTAGAAATAAAAAACATAAAGAATAGGTGTAATTTAAAAACTAGCTATTTTATTTCTAAACTTTAATCAAATTGCGAGTATCTTATTTTTTTTTTATTTTGGACGAAAAAAAGGCATACAAAATTAATAAAAAAATTTTTTTACTACAAAAAATTAATTCTTGTAGTTAGCCAAGTCACTAAAAGTATGCACACAGTTTGCAGCATTAATTATTCTAGTTTATTTTATGACGATATTGCATACTATGTTTAGGGCTCTTAAATATGATTTAAAACCAGGATAGTATCCTTATTTTTTATAGGATGCATTAACTTTCAAAGTACTACAGCGTAAGTGTCACATGCTGTATGCAGAGGTTATCATCAATATCAATAACAGATAATTACTTAAACAATAAATTCTCTTATTATTTATTATAAAGCTATGCGCTATTAGCAAAAATATTTTTTTTCTATCTTTAGAAGCACTTAATTACTTGGAACGGTATATATAAAAGTAATTTGATCTCAGTACCACTAATAAAGAGGTACTCCATATAAAGAATCTGATTTCATTCAAATTTACCGACATAGCCGAGCTACGAAGCGCTGCCTTTCCATCGACTTTTCGAACTTTTCCGAACAAAGTGCATGCACTCTGGAAACTTGCGTTCGTCATTGGCAATTCTTTTTATGTACGACTGAAGAATGTCTCGTACATTTTTAGAAAAAGTCTCAATAAGACGCAAAGGCCTTGCGATCTATTTTTCATAAAATGAAAGTAGCAGGCGCGAAGTAATATTAAATAGTTACACGTGCGCAATTTTTTTTTCATTTTACAAGTAAGAAACTTGCTATATATATACTTTTTACATTGTACTGAAAAAGGAGATAAGTTAATATCAGCTTGTAATCTAGTGTTATATGAAAAGATAAGCAAGTAGAGTAGCCGAGAAGTAAAGAAACTGAATTTCTTAAAAAAAAAAATATTAACTTTCTGCTAGGAAATTATAAAAAAAATTTCAATTCAAATCAGGAAACTAATACATAAAACCTTCTAGTAGATTTTATCTCAGCACGAAATAATTAAAAAGAAAAATCTAAATAAAACGTGAAAAAAAGCTTACACATCCAATCACACGAAAATCAACTCGGCAATCGAGCAGCAAAGATCCTCTGGCGCATTCCGTCGAAAAAAAAAAAACTAAAAAGCCCTCAGCGCACTTAACAAAAAAACACGAAATCCCACCTCCACGGAAAACAACAAGACGGCATATAGCTCGCACGCAGGCGAGGCTCGAGGCGTGCGGGTCTGCATTCCGGATTACCGTGCGCGTGGCATGAGCCGCGCATTTTGATGCAGCTTGTATACGAACGTGGCACTGCTGCCGGCGCTTTCGCGCGAAAACACAAAAATCCCAATCAGCTGCATCGACAGATTCGTAACAGGGGGCCGGAAAACAGAGACAGACAGCGAGCTGGGTGTCTCGAAAATGAAAAACTGGAGCGACATTAATGAAAAAAAAGGGGAAGCTGGGAATGTGGAGTAGAAAAATATTGGGATGTTCGTTTGATTTGGTGAGCTTTAAACATTTGTTTTAGAGAAGAAGTTTATTGAAATTAAGATTAGTTGTGATTAAAATAAAAATTGAGGATTAACTGTGATCGAAAATTTAAAATAGCTTTCAATACCATGAAAAAAAAATTTCATTCTGTTTAAAAATTTATCAAAAATCTAACATCACCATTCAAACAAAAAAATCCGATTCTACCCTCAACGCAAACTTGATCATTCCTCCATCAATAACCACAAACCAAAAAAATCGCCCATAACCAACCAACAATCGCCGCCCGTTAACTCCCCATCGCGCAAAGTGTTTAAAAAAAAGCGCGACAAAAATCGCCAACCCCACGGGCTTTAATCGCGAAACTCGATTTGGCAAAGTGCGGCTCACGCACGTCGTCAGGGGCCATCGGAAAGGCCGTATAACGATGTTCGCGTGTCGCGCTCGCGCGTCGCTGTAATTCGATTCCGCGCGCGCAGCCGGAGAACGACACCGCCGCGCGGAAAATGGCTCGCGCGCGCGCCTCGGTATAATTCCGAAAGAGACAAAGTTGCACGCGCGTTAACGCGCCTGCGGTTGGAATTCATGAATGGTGATATGGCTGCTGACCGTATAGTGTGTGGAGATTTGAATATAGTGGCGCGGTGCTGTGGTGTAAGGTGGAAAGTTGGGAGAGATATGTTCGGGGTGGTGTGTATGGAAAGTTTTTTTGTTTTGGGTGGGATTTTGGGTGTTCTTTAGGCGAGAGATGTATTGACTTGTTTTAGTAGATTTGTTTAGCACGTAAGTGAAATAGAGTTGAAATATTTGTAATTATGAAAAAGAATTTGTTTAATTAGATTTAGTATTTGTAACAGCTCTATTTGGTTTTTAAAATAACGCAATAAGCATAATTTTAGACTTGGATATAATTATAGAAAATAGAAATATTTTGGTAATCTATAAAGTTAGCGTTAAATAAAATTAATGCTTGGCTTAACTAAATATACCCCCTGTTACGTTTTATCTTGATCTTCTACGATGTACTATTAAAATAACGGTGGTAACATGTGTAAAACTAAAATATCGAACTTCAACCATTTTCATTTTTATTAATGTTCAATCAATATTGGTAATATATTTACAAGCTTTTTAATTATTTTATTCAAACAGTTTCAATTTATTTGTGCATATGTTGTTTTGTAAATGTTATCTCTGTATGCGTATATTATTTATTATTCATTATTTGTTATCTTTTACATAACTTTTTATATATGTCTATTAGTGTATACATATGAATTTGACGTAAATGATTGAAGAGCTATATAGGTATCATGAATGTACAAAATACTGCTGAAGCAGAAATTCTACCCCAAAAAGTAGCTCCTACAAATTTACTTCTTCTATTTCATTTATTTTGAAACATTAAATTAAAAATGTATAAATACTGTCAAATTTGACCGTAATGATCAAAGAAAAAGTGTGAATTATTAAATTTGAATGCATTTTATTAGTTGATCTCTAAGCAAATTGATTAAGTCAATAAAATTTTATTTATAAAGAATATAAAATTTATAAAACTCATAAAACCATTTTCTTTAGATCATATTATAAAGTGTAGTTCAAGAAAATCAAGTTGATTCAAATATTCAAACATAGCATTGGACGATATATGTAATTTAGCCAAATCACAATCATTTATGAAAAAACATCGTACATAACATCTCACATCAATCATTCATAAAAAATGATTCCTTATTCCGCAAAGAGAAAAAAGGTAATCATTATTCACATCCATTACTTACCCCAAAAAAATTTTCCAAAAAACCGAGACACAAAACACGAGCGACAGAGAACTCCAGCCAAAAATCGAGAGAGAAAGAAAAACAGAGCCGGCCAAAGGGCAGCGCCACAGGATTTTCCGTCCCAGAGAATTTCGCCATTTCGCATCAATCAGTATACATATCCTCGCGCGCATCGAACGGCCGAATTCACCGGCGCTTGTGTAAGAGCGAGCGGAGCGCGCGATAAATTGCGCTCGACTGCGATCCAGCGTGCTTTTTTCGTAATTCCTTTATTGCGGCTGACAGTGCGGAGGATTGACGATTTTTGGAAAATCCGAAAAAGGTAAGTCGACGAGCTTTGGTTTTGGGAGCTGATGAGCGAGTTTTTAGGTGTTATTAGGGTTGACGGCTGGTTTTAATGTTGCGAGGCTGGACCTAATCCTGGTTATTGAGCGAGATTTCCAGCGTGATGCTGCGTCAACGTGGTTACGTTTTTCGGATTTTTTTTCCAAGAGCAATATCCGAGGATTTTGGGATTAGTAGCCGAGCGAGACACTTCTGCGGACGTTATTGCCTGGGCGTTTATTAAAAATATCTTTATTCAGAGAGATCCGAAGCTTTGAAAATTTTATAACAGAGATAAATAACTTTCGTCGTGTTTTCAAGCCGGATAAAACGTCAAATAATAGATGTACTTTGAAAATAAGAAAATCCTACAGCGCCGAAGCGAAGAATTCTTATTCAACGTGATTGATTGTTCTTCTTCCAGAAAGTAATAAGAAAAATAACGGAGACCACGCCGGCTTGCGTGGCAGCTATCTATCTTACGCAACAATCCGCTCCTTGCAAAAACAAAATTTTCCACAAAAATACATTCGCAAATGTTAATTTGCATTCTCGAAGAGGCTCGAGCGCAAAATCATCAATTCATAAGCAAGAGCTTCTGCGCACACGATAAATCAATGATGTTTGCGCGTCTCCCGAGCGAGCATGACGAAAGCTCATACGGCGCGGTTATTTTGCAAGAGCACTTTTCCCGAGAAAACTAAGCGTACAAGCTAAATACCGAAGAGCGCCGGCCTTGGGACGATTTACGTGGAAGGTATATGCATGTGTGCTCGGCTCTTAAGGGAGCTAACTTCTGTCTCTTTCTTTTCGGTAAACGCTAGAGTAAATATGACAAGCGCGCTGTGTGGACGTCTGCGGGTATGGCTGAGACAGTGTTTTCGAAGAAACTGTCTTTTTTGTCGGGTTGAGGAGTTTTATGGATATGGTTATTTGTCGTTGAGTTTGTATTGTTTCAAGAGATTTCGTAATAGGAAAATTTAGTAACTCGTTTATTATAGTTATTTTAATTTATTGATCTTATTACATTAAAGTTTAATTGTATATAAATTCATCATTTATTTATTTTTAGAATTAATTGACATTTAATACATCGTGTAAAAACAAACTAATTTCAAATACACGCACGAATCACCGAGCACAAATACATCACAAAGGGGCCACTCTACCGCGCTATTCGTATAATTGCTCGACTTTCTTTCTGAAAGTCGCGTCAATAGAAGAAACGTGCAGGTGGGTTTCTTCAAGACTATACATGAATGCTCGCGCTTTTCCACGAACGAGTAAACGAATTGGCGCAATTAGGCGCTCGGCAAGCAGGCGAACGAGTGAGGAGAAAAAGAAGTATTGTTTATCGAGTTTGATGGGTAGGAGGAGAATGAATTCTCGTAAAATTTATTGTAGGATTGAGCATTCAATAAAGTCGGTAACGGTATAATTAAAAATTTTGTCGTACTGTAGATTATTCAGTTGTTAAAATGTTTAATGAGCTTAAACATGTACTCATGACCTATCGTTGGATGAATATTTAACAATGGTTTTGTAAGTTAAGCATGCTTTAAATTTTATACATTATTTTTTATAAATTATTCAAAGATTAATAAATTACGAATTTTTCAACATGTACATGGATGCTTTAACTATTATTTGCTGTAGTAGGAAGATTTGAATAAATTAGTTCGTAGTAATCGACAAAGTCTCTTTATTTTAATTTTTCGATTTATTTATACCTATATAAAATATTTCTATAATTTCATGTGTGAATTATTGAAAAACTTAGTTTTTCCTAGTATGTAATTGAAATCCGTTTTACTTTGGCATAACGAAATAACTCACAGAATATATTATTTATTCCACTTCTATTCTTGTATATTGATATTTTATACCAATGTGTTATTAAATATAAATTGTATGAATCTTATATAAGTGCATTAATTTTGCATGAATTTTTCTGGTTTTTAAAAGACTTTAAATATAATCACTTTTAAAAAATCAAAAGTATTTTTTAATAAATAAGATTTTTAATGTGTTTGTATCTCTTGTTTATCAAGTACATGCAATTATAGAGAAAATCATTAAGATTATATGAGCTACAAAAATCTGTAAATTTTAGATAATATAATGTCATTTTTAATTGTCATATATCATAGAGCAAAAGGCGTTAGCACGCGAAAATATTTGTTAATATCTGCACTCAGTGCAGTGCTGTAACATAGAGTGGAAACCTTTGCTCGAAGTTCACGTTGGCTCCGTTGACACATGTAAGTGCTAGAAAGAGGTCCATGGTAACTGTTTACTCTCGCTTTACGATAAATATCGGAACTACGTATATAGTATTACTATCCAAATAAGTCCAAATAGCGAGGATTAATTGAATTGTAATTTTGAATTTACATATATATATAAGCATAGTGCATATGTACTATGAATGTGAACGTTTTGTTACGTGTATAATTGAAATGCTTTTGTATTGTACGTGAGCAGTCAAAATGTGACTTAGAAAACTTACAAACTTTCATACGAATTCAAAAGACGATTTTTTCCAAATTTAAAAAACATTTAAAGACATAATTTAAGAACATTTGTCGAATGAATAACACTGGTTTAACTACTATTTTTTTCTAATCAATTCAAATTATTATCAATCAAGAAACTCGAAGGAAACAAATTCAAACCCAAACCCCACCATAAACAATCAATCCCCCAACAATTACTCCAAAGCAGAAGAGCCTCAAATAAACCCCAGCGCCCGCGTAAATAAAGCGCGCTCTCACGCCGCGAATAGCCTCTCTCGAACAACCAAAAAGACCATGTATGCACCTCGGAATTCCGCTTAAAGATTCCCGATCGTAAAAGGTCTTCCAGCGGCGCGCGGCGACTGCTTTCTCCAAAAATACACACGCGAGAGTGCGTGGATACCGTTAGCCTTGAAAACACCCCGCGCGCTTCTAACGAGCGGTTTCTTTCTCTCTATCCCTCCTCGCGCCGTGGACGTATATATGCAGGCGTGCGCTCGCACGTGCGCGTCCGCGTGCGGCCGCTTCTGGACTCGTTTTTCTTTCGAGAGATTGCTGAGAGCTTTGTTTGGGTACAAGGTGCAACTGATTTAGAAATGGGTGTGTGACTGGGTTTATGGGTGGGTGAGGTTTTGATATTGCGGGAGGTGGTGTTGATGGTTTTTTTTAATGATTTTTGGTGCTTTTACAATAGCAATATTATTGTAATAACAATTCATATTTTGTTTTAACTTATTTTATAATACAAACTTTTATGTTACCTTCTTATCTTTAGAATCATGATGTTTTCTATCGTTTGGGATTCTGCTAAACTATATACAATTTACGTACACGAAAAGATCTCTGAAATATTCAATAAGCCAATATATTCTAGTCGCGAACTTTCGATCGGAATTTTTAACGACTTTTCTCCTTGAGGCACTCTCAATATGGAAAGGACATTTATGTCGTTCCGATATTTATCTTGAATCAACGAGATTGGCGTGTCGTCGTGCTCTAGTTTTCCGTATACTATACGGAAGTAACACGAGGCTGCGCCTTTTAGGATTTGCGATCAGCAGCACGAATCTCGTAGCGATTCGGAGACTTTGACACATCCTTTGATGTGTGTAAAGCCAGTTTAATTGGAGAAACTCGAGTTTTTTTGGTTCTATTTGGTGAGAAAACTTGTTACACATCACGTTTTTCTTGGATTGCACTTAACAGGTGTCTAAATGTAAATGGTTTAAATTTATGGTTTGAAAATTAACAATCTAGTAGTTTGATGTTATATAGGATCTTATATAATGAAAGTATCATTATAAACTGTTTCACGTTCTGTTCATTTAAGTCGTGATATTAGATCACTGTCACAGTATTTCTAATCAAATAGTCTTGATCTTTTTTTTTTTGATTAATTATATTTCGATAATTATGTTTTATTAAACATTAAAAATGTAATTAGAAAATTAATTTAAATGAATTCAATCACTTTACAAAACCACCTAAAAATTGAGTAATACAAAGACTTGGGTTTATACAGTATATTTTCTGAAAAGGAAAAGGAAAAATTTACTTGTTATGCATGTAAATTTTATCATTTCATTTTATTCATAGATATAATTAATTTTTTTATATTTTAAATATTATACAAAAATTAATTCATACACTCTCATTACGGAAGTGACATGATGTAATTTGAACTAATTTTAATACATTTTACAATGAATTCTGTTTAAAGTTTTTACATATTCACTTTCTTATATTTCAGTCTTAGCGGATCTTACCAAATGCTCCAATACGAGGGTATCTGAAAACATCCACAAAATATTTTGCTTGCTTTAAAAATCTCTCTTTCAAACCCGTTGTTTTGTACATTGTTAAAAACGGCACACTTACGTGATTATTCGTTGCTATCACTTGAATCAGGTTGATCAGATGTGTCAGTTTTAAATTTTTTAGGATTTGACTCATGTTCTTGAAAAATATCTGAATCGCCTGCCTTTCGCTTCGTTAAAATACAATTAGCCTCTACAGGTTTGGATTCGGTACATGGCTCCTCGTTTGAATCAGTTTTGACATTTTTTGAAGAACGCACAGTTGAAGAAGACACAGACGATAGTTGAACAGTATTTGAAGGATCCACTACTGCGACAAGCTTCGGTTCTATCGTTGTCATACTAATAATGGAACACACTCAATATAATGATTTAGTCTATGAATAGGTTAGTAGAATATATAAATATAAAATTTTATACATCGTTTGAAAATACCTTTTCTAAATTTTAAAGAAAGTTGAGATTAAAAGTTTAAATTTGTTATTTCCAAGGATGTTTTTAACGTCAGTAACAATATCGACTAAAATAACAAATTAAAATAACAAAGTCCGAAAAAAGAAAGAATCAGGATATATTTTTACTAAAAAATGGTTGTATTATAAAAAGTATACTCTTTTTACTTACGTGAATCAGTAACACTAAAATCCGTAACACTTTCACTAAAAAAGCTTGAGGCAGGTCATACTCTAGTAGATACAGCTAGTAAACTAAACACACGAAGCACTGTACCACCACCACAACATTGTTTTAGGAAGAAAGGCCTTCCAAAAACACGAGCGTGTTCCCAAAATAATTACACCGTAGTGCTCCCTCTAACGGTGTAGTAACAGCATTGCTCCCAAATACTAAATTAGTTTCTCATCAATGCAGAGTGCAATAGCATAGTTCATCATAACTGCACTGCGATATTTCTAACAATTTCTATAATGTAAATTACACTTCAATATTAATTAAAATACTTCGTTGTCACACAATGGCTCAATAGTAACATCCTTGACTACGTGGGACAAATCACAAGATTGACTCATTATTCTTTAAGCAGCATTCGTGCATTAAAAGGAAAATTGCAGTACCCACCAGTCCCGATCGAAATATCATGGAGAAACGTTCGCAGAATACATATCGCACGAAGGTCGCTCTTTAGCGGCTCACGAGCTCCATTATTATATCCCATCGATTTAGGAGCACACAATGAGCTCGATCGATCGATCACGCTCCATAAGCTATGAACTACAATAAGGTGGCGCTTGCCAGAGATAAGATCGCGAAAGGTGAGAATAAGGTTGACCGATCTATATAGTTGGGAAAAGGAGTTCGTACAGTTCGTGAGCCGGGTTAATATTTTATGATTGGATTTCGTAATTGTGTTGCTGGATTAAAACTTGAAATGTTGGCTACTAAGAATTGAAAATTGTATTAGAGGAAAGATTGAACTAGATGAAAACAAAGCAAAGATTGTACCGTTTCAAAGAAGTTTTCGGCGAAAGTAGAGTAGAGCTTTTTTGTCGTGTTAGAACCAGTGCGCAAGGGCGCAATATTTGCTGAGCTAGCTGACTTTTTTGTTATATTTTTTATCAGCGCGCTCTAGCTTCACTTTTTTAGGGCTTAAAGTCTCTTTACACTTGTCTCGTGTTTTTTACTTTAACAAGATATAAACGTTCTCTAAAGTTTTGGATCTTCGACCTTTTAGTATGATTATATAGTTTAAATAATTACGTTATAGATTAAACTTTTTTTTAAATAGTATTTTTATTGCAATTAAAAAGATGTTCCAAACAAATTTAATTAATACAAAACCTACCACAAATCTCTCCTCACACCAGTAAAAAAATTACCGTAATAAACAAGCCCTCTCAAATCTTCCAACCCAACGATTTACGAAGAATCGCGCGCTTTCGAGCCGGCTAAGTGCATTTCACAAAACCACCTTCACTCCTCTTATCCCCCCCTCTCCCCTCCTTCTTTCTCCTCTCTTATAATCCTCGTGAGTGCAGAGCGGCAGCGCACCATTATCACAGCCCGCGAATCGGCCACGGCAGAATGATGGATTTAATGGCCCGCAGTCACTGTCAAACAAACTGCGCTACGCTCGTTGCCGATTGCCTCGAGAGTCGAGCCTGAGATACTCTTTTTGTTTTTCAGCGAACACCACATAGGTGAATAAAACGAAGAGAACTTAATTTCGTCCTTTAATCTCGGCGCGTATACCGGGAAATCGCGCGGCTGGCGCGGAAATCGATTGCGCTTTAAGAGCCGCCCGCGAGGAGTTTTGCATGCGCTTTGAGCGAGCTGCGTTTACGGAACTGTTGACCCACATTCGCTTTTTCGATACGCGCCGATTTCGTATACGGGAGGGTTATTTTTGAAGTGGAGTAAATGAGTTTTGCCGTTTTCGACTTTCGAGCTGGAAATGTTGAATTAACGCAAACTGACGAATTATACGAAAATCATTTAATACGGATTAATTAATTATTAATTTTACTCATTATGTACTTAAAATAAATCTCGAAATCCTCATATAAATTTGTAATAATTATCGAATTTCAAAACTGTTTAACCGTAAGCAAACGCCTCCACATTTCCACCTGAAAAAAACCTTATAAAATCTCAAAAAATCCTCATCATTACCTCTGTCAGCGAAGCAAAACGCGATCAAGATAACGAATCCCTCCTCAAATCGCCACCGCGCCTACCATTCCTCTCTATCCCTCATCCTATTCCAATCCTCCAGCGCTCCGCGAAAATCGCCTTATGCACGCCCGCTACCTACTCTATATACTCCCCTAAGATAAAAGCGCGCGCACGATATTTACGCGTTTATCTCGACGATCGCTCATCTCGGTGCGCGTGTGTATAGAGAAACGAGAGCCCGGCTGAGAGCGATTTTTCGCGGTAACCTAAAATTACCCGGCCGCGATTATTGTAGGGAGTTCGCGCCTGCGGCCTTGATTTACCGAGTTGCATTCCTGAAGGGCGCGAGAGTGTGGTTCTGTATGGATTATTCCGGGATGGAGGAGGGGAGACCACCAGCGGTTCATTGAAAAGTTCTAAGGCGGTGTGGAGGCAGTTTGGGGTTTGAAAAATGGAGAGGTGAGGGAGAGGTTTGTTGAATGAAGTGTTTGGTGCTGTGGACGGTTGGCCGTTTTAGTTTGAGAGGATGGTGTTGGGAATTATTTATTGGATAGTTGGTTTAATGTTTTAGTGCATGTGTTTATAATAACTGTAAAATGAAAGCGTTATATTTTTAATTAATATACTAGCTATATGTAGAATATTAAATTTTTTCTTAAACCTTTTGATTTTATTCAAGAAATTCATTTACCTATCGGTTTTAACTTATACATTTTTTATCTTTGATAAAAAAGGATTGTATGCGTAGAAAATTCTGTTTTCTCTCTATTCTTTGACCGATATTCAAGGCAATTTAAATTTAAATTTGCTAACCCATAATTTTATTATCTAATAATCAAGAGGAGCATTTTACACGGCAAATGTGTTTCTCTTTATGCAATTATATTTGATTTTGTCAAAGAAAAAATCATTCATCTAACCATTTTAATAAAGTGTACAGTAATTCAAAATCAAAATCCTTTTAATCAAAAAAATCAATTTGAGTGTGGTCAGGATAATGTGGAAAAGCTTTTTACATATTATCACGTGGGAAAAAATATTTACGTCAATCCTACTACTTAAAAATACAATAATTTTGATTACTTTGTTCGCGATTGGAAATATACGATCACAACTCAATTACCCAACTTTGGGCGAAAAAAGCTCTTATCACGCTCTCGTTAAAAAAACATGTTATCTAATACGGGGAGAAAAGCTATTTCAGATTCGGGTGAGGCGTATTCAAGACTCGTCTCTGCTCCGGGCGCCTGCGGCATCCTTGACTTCGATTCATGCTACATACCTCAGCCTATCTAAAAATAGCTCAACTTTTCCTCTTATTGTACAGTGCACTTATATACATTAAACTAAGTTTAAAAAATATTGAAATATACATAAAATTAAAATGTGTATCATTCTCTTCGCGGTGAAATAATTCACTTCTTGTATACTACTACCAAGTAAAACTACACCATACTATTACCATAACTTTTCAAACTGCATAAACTAATCAGCAAAGAAACCCATCCACAAACTTGAATAAACAAAAACCTCATAACCCCTGCATTCCAGTCCCCCCAAGCAAACTCTTAACCAACACATCTCCAACTTGTCGAAACCGATCCCCAAACCAACACTATACAAATTTAAATCGAATCTCAATCCTCCAAACGCTCTCGAAAACAAATCAATCAACACCCCGCAGCCAACCACCTCTCTCAGAACTTCGTTTACCCCTCGCCTCGACGAATCCAATGAGACAGAAGCCAGCCGGAGAAAGAAGCGCCTCTCGACGATCGTCACCGCGCCGAGGAATAATAATTACCGCGAGCATTGTGCCAGCGCCGATGAGGCGCGAGCCCGATTAAACTCGAAATGACAGACCGCCGCCGCCAGCGCGTCCGGGCTAATTAGTTTCGCCGGCAGCGCGCGCGCCCGGTTAGACTCGTGACTCGGGCGCGGGGGGGCGCTGCACTAGTTTACGCGCGCGGTCTCTTCGCTATAACGGAAATTTATTCAATGAGCTATGATTCGCGGCAATTTCCGCCGGCTCCATTAGGCGGCTGTTGTTTCGGAATTATGGCTATGGTTGGGATAGTTGAGCGAGGCGAGGGCTTTGCGATGAAAGCGCTCTTTTTGACAATTGCGCTGAATTGGGTGATTTAGAGGTTAGGTTGGCGAAAAAGAGTTTTTTTGGAGAAGGGAATTTATGTTTTTGTGGAAGGATGATTTGGTTGACTTGGAGACTTGTTTTGATGCGATATTTATAAATTTCACTTTAATAATACTTGGCTTTCGCAGCTGTCAAGTAATTTAACATGCAGTTATCTGTTTTTACTACGTTGCTGAATTTTATTCGAATATCGGTACACGGTAGCCTAAGCATAATTTAAAATTAACGCATTCCAAAGCAGACAAAATAAATTCTTTATTCACCAAAGCGTAAAGCAAAATGTAAATTTCGTTAACCATGCCGACATCAAAAGCTCGGACAAATACAAATCCCATTCCATATTCACTGCTCGGCGCGTTATCGCGTCAGTTGAAAACATTTACGCGAGCGGCGCTCCGTGAAATAAAAAAATAAAGGAAAAATTAGCGAGATTCGCAGAGGCGGGTAGCATGGCGATTTAATTCCCGCGTGTTTTCGATGCATATACGATCGGATATTTCGACGGTGCACCATTTTAATTCGATGTCAGCCATAAGTAGCCGGAAATTTATGTGAAACGTGTATCTTTACGCTTGGACGTCTACGTTTCTGGAAGAATAATTACAGAAAATAGCTTTTATTTTGGTACGAATTATGTGAAAATTTGTTTTTCAGAGTTTTTAAAACTAAATTGTATAAAACGCTTTTTTAGGATTAAATGAGTCAATAATTAAACGCTTTGATTGGTTACGATGCATTGCTTCCTCGATAAAGAAGCTTTTGTGATAGTGAAACAAAATTTTTGTAAAATGAATGTATCTTAGAAAATTTTCTTAAAATTTATTTGAACAAAAATATAATGATTTTATATCGAGTGATAAAATAATTAAATTTGTCCTTTAACGCTTTAATTAAAGTTCTTCTTTAGATTAACTTTAATTAAAGCGTTTTCTATTTTAATTTAAAACTAAAAAAATTTCTTTCAGAAAAAATTTTGTCTATAATGTATAGAAAAAATTCAAAAGAATTTTTTTAAAATGTACCATAATTTTATTGCAATTACTGTATTTACACAGAGTAGACGTTTTTAAAATTATTTAGAACATTTTTCAATACTGCTTCAAAATTACACATTTTCATAATCAACACACCACCCACACCCCCACCCGCGTTTTCGAATTCAATCAAAAGCCACTCCTCTCGCGCATCGACGCGGAAGAAAAAAATTTCCCGCGCCAACTATTATCGATCACCGATAATGAAATAAAAAAAGAACCTCGAAAAAGAAGTGCCCTCTTCCGGCGGGCAATTAAATTTAAGAGCCTCGCTCGCTCGTTGTCGTCACCGCAAGCCTCTTTTCAGCGCGCGGCGCCGCTTATATATATACGAGGTATACACACTCGCGACGAACTAGCAGTAGTCAAAGGCCTCGACCTTACCCGGAGCTAATTACCGGGCCGCCCGCGCGGGTTTACTCTATGGAAAAAGAAGAGAACGGGCCTTTGAAAGGGGGCGGCGGCAAGTTTTATTATCGATTTTTATCGCCGCCGAGCCACCCGGAGTCGTGAACTGCGCGCACAAGTGGCTTTTCTCGCTGGCGGGCGTGGATCTGCGAGGAAAGGGATTGTCGGAGTTGATGCTGGGACGAAGATGAAGACGTTGTAGAAGTAGAGTGGAGGATGTATAAATATTTTGTTGATAAGAAAGCTTTGATGTTGCGTTAATAACTGATAAGTTATCGATCGGATATTAAAGATGCTCTGTAAGGATATATAGTCGATAATTTTTGCATGTTTAAACGAGTAAGGTTATGGACTTCAGGATTTATTAGTCAGGTTGTCAATGTAAGACAAATTTATTTGATAGTTACAGTTACGTCGGTGATTTATAATGTAACACTTTCATTATACACACGATTTATCGCAGCTTGTCAGGCGGACCTGTGATAATTTCATGATACTTGGAATGACGTTACTTTCTTTTACCAAGAACATAACATTATGTAAATCTCCAACTACTCAACATTACCAAACAGATTTCCATCCACTAAAAATAAAAAAAAAATCTAGCTCAGCAGCACAACCAAAGGAAAATCTCAAAGAATCCAGGCGAAAGGGTAAAATATCTTCATGAAACCGGCCAAACGAAGATGAATTGAGTCGCGGCTTTGGGACGAGCGGCGCGAAATAATACGCTCCGGAACCTCATAACCCTCCATCTCAGCGCCCGGATCGAGGAGACTCGTTAAAGCCTCCCCACGCCCGGCGATTCATTCGTCTCCTCGGGGCGGCAGCCTCTTATCAGCTGGCTACGTGCGCGTATATATATGTATATCCTAAGACCACGGCGCGTCAAAATAAATTAGCGGGCGCTGGCAATTCGGGATGAATCGAACGGGTTTTGCGATGTCGAACTAGAGAGAAAATCGAAGGGATAGAGAACGTTCAGAGGAGAGGTTATATCGTTGGGATAAGAGATTTATGATGGAGGAAGCATGCAAGTGCGCTCTCAAGGATGCTCTTTTCAGAAAATCTAGTCTATTAGGATGGATGGACTGGAACGAGGCTTTTTTTCTTTGATTTCTTCGCTGCTGTGTGCTTGAGTCGATCGGGGGTTTTGTAGAATTTGTTGGGGAGTGAGGGTAAAGAGAAAGGGAGAAAAATTGTTTTTTTTTAAAGGGTTTGCTCTTTAAGTAAATTATAATAATTCTAGTTTCGTAAAATTTATGTTTGCTTAATTTCTTATTCTTCCATGCTTTTAATTTAAGTACATAGAATAATTATAGTTTTTTAAACTGCATTCTCATCAATAGTTTTTATGTATATAAAACAATATTCTAAAAAAGCCTTCAAATGCAGAAATTTCTCACTAATAAGCATTTTTAAATCTAATCTTAGCCCTAATTTTTTTTACAAGGAAACTAGTGAAGTTACTTTAATAATAAGTTTTTTCTTTGCACTAGTAGAAAAAGTATTCTTTAGAGCAATTTTTTACCTTTGCACTTTAAAAACGTTTTAAGTAAACTTTTAGATGTTAGTTAAATATTAAAGCTATTCAAATTTTTTAATTTTATTAGATTAAGTGTATGCTTTAAACATAAAATTCTTTTGATATGTCGATTAATTTATCTAAACTTAACACATAACTGCCGAAACTAATAAAAAATAATAAAATTCATCCACAACCAAGTTAAAAAAAATACATTTCAAAAAATTTGCAAATATATAATGATAATTATTTTTATATCGGTTGCCTAATTTCTTACTGATAATCAACGCTATTCAAATAATAGTTAGGTTTCAATCGATTTTCATGTATTCTGAGTTTCCCTTTCAATCAAAAATTTCCGAAATACGTATAAAAGAAGCAAAGTGAAAACGCGATACGGCAGCGCACCTAAATTACCACCCGCTCCACACACACCCGTCTTAGAAACCCACCCGTCAAAAAAAAAATCTCAAAACTCTCCTTCGCCTCTCGACGCTCCGCGAAAATTCCACCGCAAACGGAATAAAATGCAGATAAGATTTCAGAGTAAAAAGGTAAGAAAATCCCGCGCGCGCGGCGAGGAGCTCGCGGTGTGAAACATTCAAGGACTCAGGAGGGGCGACGCGCCGCCGGTGAATAATGCATGGGCCGGGAAATGGACCGCTTAGGCGATTTAAATCTCATAAATGCATTGTTCGCGCCGAGTATCACCGCGCGCTCGCTGCACTTTGTCGCCGGCAAGTAACGCGGAAGAAAACAGACGCGCGCGAGCCGAGAGCTTCGTTCATGGTTATTCATAATTGCCGCTGTCTGCGAGCTTTGATTTGACGTGTTCGCGTGCGGTTGGGAAGTAATCGCGGCTCTCGAGTTGTCTTGGGCTAGATGGAATTTGCGGAAATTGATGATTGATATGTTTTTTGAGTGTTGGTTGTTGGGATTTATTTTGCTGAGAGATGATTTTTGGTGTGGACTTAAATTAGAGTTTATATTTGAGAAGATTTTGAGATTGCTTTTTAATCCGTATAGTAGGGATTAAAAAAAATTTATTTCTGGAAGAGCTTTTTAAAGAATTTTAAAGCAATTGAAATGGAATATAAACTGATGAAATATTTATAAAATAGTAGGCATTTCATTAAAAGTTAAAAGTGAAGAGTTGTATTTGATGAATAAAGTGGAAAATTTGCATATGTGAACAGTGTCTTAAAAGTAGCCGAAGCTTTTCCACGAACTCATTTAACACACCTAACTACTTTAAATTCCTTTCATACTAATTAGAAGTAGAGTTTAATTACAAACTTTACAACATTCAGGGGTGAAACGCAGAGCTAGTAATGTAATAATAAAAGTAATTGACTTCAATAATTACAATGGAAATCAACATAGCTGAAAATAATTTTAAAAATTTGACTTTCAATCTTGTTATCATTATCAGATAATTTCAAATCTACTCAAATTTCACTCTATATTATTTTTTGTTTAATTTTCATAGCCTATACGTAAATACAAGGAATTTGTTACTAATCGATTACGCCTAACTAACGTTTTTCTGAATCAGAATTACCAGCTTTTAAATGCTTTTTGTTTTAGAAGGCCTCTAACAAAAACGGGAGCTAAAAGTGTGCAGGAAAAAATCACGAATGAAAGAGAAGAAAGAAAGAATCACGCCCTCCTCACATTCTTACGCGCTTTTTCTTCCGCAAGAGTCGCACGAGTGAGAAGAAAAAAAAAAACAAACGCGAGAGGGAAGAACGTTACAGCCTTCTCGTACTTTTACGCATCTTTTCTCCTGAGAATTGAGGGTAAGTTAACGAGAAGAGAGAGCTAAAGAGGCAGTGAAAAAAACTAATGAAAAAGAGGAAAATTGTGGCTCTTGCATTCACCGCACACATTTTCTTTACTTTTCATGCATTTATTTAGATTTATGTTAAAATGGTGGTTAAAAATATTTATTTCAAATATATAATTTATCAAGAATATAGTCGAAAAATAATGCACACATACATATTTTTTGAGTGAATGATACCTTCCAATTAGTATTGATTACATTTTACAAAAATTGTGGATCAAAAATAAGTAAATATCAACATTTTATTTTGTAAATATGCCAGACCACAATGTTACTGTTCTCCACCGAAAAAGTAAAAAAATGTCTGAAATCAACAAAAAACAGCCTACAAAATATTAAGCAAGTACAAAAATACCCTGGCGCTCGTTCTTTCATAAAATATTGTTCTCCTAACCCAAAACTAAAAGTCGGTACCGCGCAAGCTGACTCTTTCCTTTCTACCCACATTTCAAACTTTCGCGCGCGCCGGTAATTTTTCCGTTTCATCCGCGTGTGTTTTCTCTATAACCTCGCTCTTTTAAAAAAAGCTGGCTCAAAGAGCTCGAGAAATCCAGCTGAAAAGTATGTGCGAGATCATTTGATTGCTCGCGCGGAAACACTCGCTTTATAACTTGCTCCTTTAGAGACTCGGCAGGTCACGCAACCAGGTGCATACGCAACTTCGCAATTAATAAGACACGTGCAGTGACGAAGCTATTAAGCGCGTGCTCTATTTTTTTTCTTTGAACACAGGGTGTCGGTATAATCTCTTTCTCTCTTTTGACCGGCATTATTTGTGCGCGCCTCTGGCGCCTTTGATTCCTTTGTGTTTTTTGCTTTTTGGCTCTCGCGGAAAAAGTTGTGCGCGCATTTGCGCGGAAAATAAGAGTGTATATACACTAGTACAACTGAAATACCGTGGTTGGAAAAGCGAATTTTTGATGGTTTTGATGTTTAGCTGGGTACGGTTAAAAAGGTAAATATCAACGAGAAACGTGAGAATTTAGATGCGAACTAGGAGGCAAACTCGAATTGAAACGACGGAGCTAAATAAAAAAGCCATAACTCCTTTGAATAAGCACGGAAAATACGGCTAGTTTATATTTGTTTATAGCAGCCAAAATGTTCTTTTATGTGAGTTTAAAAAAAATTTTATTTGGAATGGCTTACCATGGTAGAAAATTAACCAGAATTTGGCAAGATATTTAGCATAAATGGTCAGATTCTGGTTAATTTTTTATCAGAGTTATATTTGCGTTAAACATTATTATGGTTATCTTTAACAACTTACGAGATTTAAAATTTTACAATTTAAAAATTTTAATTCGTAACGAGGTCGACTTCATTTTCAGCTATTATATTTATGCCGAAAATAAAAACAAAAATAGTATTACTTGAATTATGTATTGTATAAAACTGTATAAAATACACTTTTTTGCTCCTTTCTAATCACCTATAGAAAGTTTTCACTCAATAAAAATTTTTCGGTGCCGTAAGAAATACAGTCTAAAAATAATTGCTATTTTAATGGAGTTTCAAATCCTTTGGAAATACCTGCAGTTCAATTGAATTTTTCTCCATCGAGAATACGCGTGCGTACAGTTGTACGAAAAAAAACGACTTTCCTTTTTCTGCCGCAGATTCGCGCACCTATTCGTAAGGCGGAAACATATGTGTAAATCGCTCCGGCCTAGTTTCACGATTTGGTCCATTCAATCGAAATATACTGCTTTGGAAATGGAAACGAAAAGCTCACCGTGCGCGTGTTCTCGAATTTCTTTTTCTTATGATATTTTTCTTATGATATTTTTCCTTTGCCGACTGAGAGGGAATTTCCTTTAAAATATGAAAATTTGATAAAGCCGGAGTTCGTCCTTTATATTTTATTTTTAAATTAATTTAGTTTCTTAGAATGCAGTTTAAATTGTTTGAAAAATAGTAAACAACAATAACAATCTTTAAAGTAATTTCCTTTATTCCGTAAGAAAATAAGTTTTGTAAAACTTGAAGAAATAACGGAACTTTATTTTGAATTTATTGTTGTTACAGAAATATTTTTATTATTTATTTTATTCTTATGTTAAGGAAATATTTCAAACTATTCTTTAAAAATTTAGTTAAATTAATTTAGTAACATAATAGAAGAACAATCATGCTGTACTAAAACAGAGATTTGATGTTGATAATTTGAATTGCTTTATTTTATCCTTTCTTAAGAAATAACGGTATTTTCGTTTTTATGTTAACACATTTCAATAAATCACTTTAAGCATGATTTAGCTTTGCAAGTTCTTTTCTAGGTTTCTACTTCCTTACTAAAATATATATACATTTGTATACATTGAGATCGAAGCTCCCACGTGAAAAACGTTCAGCAAAAGCTTGGTAGATTTCGCAAAGAAAACCATAATTTTTCAGTACTAAAGAAATACAGTATAAATTACAAAAACTTTTACCCTATTATTTTTATTTTAGTATTTTTTAATGATAAATGTAGCTATCACATGAAATCAAATAAGACTACAAGTAATTTTGAATATTATAAAGTGGTCTTTCTTCTTTTGTGATCTTTTTTAACTATCTTATAGTTTTTATTTATTTATTTATTTGCAGTCACAGGATATATGTAATCACAAATTATATGCATATTTTTGAGACTACCGCCCTCTTCAGCATAGTCAATAAAAATATAAAAACTAAGAGAAATTGAAGTATATTAATAACCCAATCAAAAAGCATCATCTGATTGAAAATTTCTGAGTTCCTTGTAAATACAGTCTAGTGAACATAATTAAAACGTAACTCTGCATTCTTAGTACACAGCTGACCTATATTTCAAAAAACATAGCGAGCAGAAGAAAATACCAGATGCAGGCGCGATATATCACTGGGAATTACAAAAGAACAACTCGTGATAAACGAGTGCAGCGCGAAGTTAAAAAATTCTTCTGGCACGGTAACGTCAAAACAAAAAGAAAACCACCATTTCGCAACCATCACGAACAATCAAGTCCACCCTCACCACAATCCACGATTCCCATCTTTCAACAATAACATCACGGAAAATCGGCCACTCGATGTAAAGGCGATAGGGCGGGCCGTAAATTGCGCGCACATTCGGAAAAGGGCGGGAACATCGACGCGGATTTTCGTGAAATATATGGGGGGACAGAGGAAAATGGGCCAAGTGTGCAGCGCGCGAAATGAAATTCTGCGGTGTCTCCCGACAACGACGCCAGAATGAAAACTTTCGCCCTCTTTCCGCCCCGAGCTGAGGTAACACCTTTCGCCGTGACTTTGTTTTACTCTTGCTTTCTTTCTGTATTTTGGTGCGCTGTAAGGAGGTTTGTTTTCTTTGGATCGTAGTGGAAACTGGTGATGTTGTTTTAGTTTTGAAGATGTTTTTCAAAGGTAAAAGATGTTTCGGCTTTTTTTACCGAGATTAAATTTGCGAATAAAAGCTTTTGGACATATTATTTACCTCGTGGATGTAGTTGTCATAATAAATAGATTAAAAACACATTTGATCCTGTTAATTTTTCTTTATCTTTCGTTCTATCTTGTAACCCTGCTTTTCTTAGTTAATTAATGTTCGTTAAGGTTCGCTCCTTCGTCGCTTACGATTATAGCTCACCATTCCTCTAATTGTAAGAACGGAGTAGATCGTCACGCAAATATTTTATGAAAAGCTGGCGTGCTAATCTCTTTAATCTTTAGACCATCAGAAAGTCTATATATGGACGATAGGATAATCGAAATATCGTGTAGATAAACTAAAATTTAAGTGTGATATATGACTTTCAAAGAGGATTAACAAGTTTTAGCTGTTGGCGATCAAAAGTTCAAAGCAGTTTGATCTTCAATAGATATTTTGAAGCGATGATGCAACGTCTCTTCAGCAGTGTTCATCGATCATGTGGTATTACTTTATTTAGATTCAAAAGAGTTTCACTTACAAAGAGTATTTACACCTTTTAGAATCGATTTCAATAAAGCTTTGGGGATCAATTTTCGAAAAGTAAAAAAAAAGCTCAGTTAACTTTACATAGTTTCAATAGACTCTTTGGATGCTAAATAAATGAAAATATTTATCGTCATATTTATTACGTCTCTATCTAGTTTCAATTTTATGATATTTTACAACTAAATTAATTTAAACTAAAATTAATCAAACAATCTGTTTAGAATTCGAAACCATAAATTTCTACATTGTGTTTATTTGCAACAATAGCTTCAAAATGAATATATCGGCTTCACATTTAGTTAAATGAATAGTGCAAATATACAATGTTGAATCATTTTATAAATTTTATTTGATCATTGACTTTTGTATGTTCCCACATAATTTACTATTTGATAGCAGTTATTCTTACTTTGACATCACAATATTTACTATTGTTCCAGTAATTACATTGTTCCAGCAATTACTATTGTTCCAATAATTTTCTATTACCCAATCCACTACAATTTTAAATAGAAACTCACACCAGCCATTAATTTCCAAACACATAAAGTTTGCAAACGCAGTAAAATTATCGTCGCCAGACGATACAACCAACCGAAACCCGTTATAACTTACGCTGCACTCTCGCGTTCCCCCTTCGCTTTTATCAATCTTACCGGTTCATTTCATCCATCACCCGGTGCCTATAATTTACATACAAATTCATCTCATGCTGCACTCGATATTTAGGCAGCGAGGAAATTACAAGCGCGCGACTGATACTACAAGCACCTCCCCCGATATATATCAAATATTTGCGCGGCCCCCAAGCCACCGCCGAGCTCGATTCATTAATTAAAAGAGATTAAAAGCGGCCCGCCAGCACAATCACCGCGTCGATTATGTTAAGCGGCGAAATGAGGAAGCCGGGCAAATATGCACGCGCACGAAGATGTCAAAGAGAGGGTCGCTGGTGAAAAAAAAAAAAAAGATGGAGCGAAACAAAGGGATGGCTGAAATCTGAATTTGTATTGGGCTCGTTGCAATTGCACTGGGTTGTATAACGAGTCCCGAAAGAGCGCGTCATCGAGGTTTTGGATTCAGATGCGCTCCGGTGAGACCAATAAATGATTCGGGGATTTGAAAACGGGACGGGAGCTGCGAGTAATCGCGCGCCGGCGATTAAACTGGGGAAGCGGTGATTTAGGGAGCGCGATTAATTAGGGTTAAACTTAGGCGTTTCTTTTGAAGATGATATAGGGCTTTGTAGGTAATGGTCAGAGAAGGGAAATAAAAAAATTGGTAGACTGGATGGGAAATTGAATTGATGATGAAGTTGTTTCGAATAAATAATGTATGAAATCATTTTCATTGCCATTCTCCAAATTGTTCATTTTTTGAAAATATTGATATCACTTTGTTATAAAAATGAAAATCAATCAGAGCAATTGAATAAAATAATACGAAACTCATATACACGACGGCCCCTAAAACAAATGACGCTTTTGACAATATCATCAACGCGAGCGAGCCAACTTATTCGCAAACTCATACCAACGCCCACGCGCTCAATCATTAACGCCAATGCCGCATTAAAATCTCGTTAAAGCCCACGTCGGCGCGAGATCCATCGAAAATTTTCGCCTTGTCAGCGGTGAACTTGCCCAGCTCCCGGCTCTCCTCAGACTCGTTAATCGACGTCTACGGCTCGCAAGTTACACTGACACAACTTTCGTGCGAGAAGCGCCGACGGGCAGGACGAGTTTTCAGTTTGCTCGCGGTAAATATTTAAGCCGTGTTTCTCGCGAGCTAGTACCGGCTCGTGTGTGCTCGCATACAGTAAAGAGTTGAGAAAGAAGGAGACTCGGGGGCAATGGATGTATGGGGGATATTGTTGAGGAGGAAAATAAAGGGGGTCGGGTTGTAGGAGACGTGGAGTGAAATTAACTGAGAGGCGGACGAATTAAGAGGGTTTCGTATTATGAGAACGTGAATGGAGATCGGTGAGAGGGATTAACAATGTTGAGACAGATGCTAAGCATTGGATTTGATTATAAATGGTATAGTAGTGGTTCGTATGTTTTGAAAGTATAATGGATCTGTAAACACTGAGAAAAATAGGATATTCCGTGTCAAACTAGTAAATGTACGTAGTTTTAAAGTTTTCTTGCAAGACCAACTAAGAAAAAAGAAAACTTCTATTCTGCTTCAGCTTTTGTGTAAAATAATACCTTACGATACTTGTTAACTTGTTAGATGCAAATTAGATATTGCTTGGAAGTCTCCTAGAAAAATTTTTACATAATTTCTACGGGATTCAAAATAGCATTTACAATTTCTTCCCTTGTTATTTTAATATTACACTGATTTTTCAGTTTTATAAACACTTGACATTACTCTAACTAAATTACTCAAAATTTTACAAAAATATTTTATCAAACGAAAACTGATTGCCGAATTTCGTAGATCAAATTTCTGTCTCAGATATTCATTACATTTGACTTTCTGTTTACAAAACGAAGACTGATTTATAAGCACGAACTTGGCGAAGCACCCATAATGTACAAGAAAGCTCCTAAAAGAGACGGCTAGTTTGTAACAAAGGAATTGGAAAGAGCCAGTATAGTAAGAACGGAGAGAG
This sequence comes from Eupelmus urozonus, assembly GCA_900480035.1. Taxonomy (NCBI): domain Eukaryota; kingdom Metazoa; phylum Arthropoda; class Insecta; order Hymenoptera; family Eupelmidae; genus Eupelmus; species Eupelmus urozonus. Next base: position 26,184 of record UELX01001934.1, read on the forward strand.
CGAGCGAGGGAACGCTTTTCTCGGTCTCCCTTCGACAGGGCCATTTATGCAAATATTAGCCGCGAGCAATTTCGCTCTTTCTCTCCCTCGTAGAGCAGTTCACAATGAAGTAGATTGGTTCAATCGACTCGTTTTAGGAATAATTATTAAACTCCCCTGCTGGATTCAGCGCGGTTTTTCCTTTTTACGTTGGGCTCTGACGCAGTTCAAAAAGATGAGGAATTGAAGGGCGTGGAAAGAAAGGAAAAGTATGGTATAGTCAGCGAAAGTCAAACAATGAGCGAGATTACTGTGTACATTTCATGAATCATTTGTCTTTGCACTCCAATGATTCGAGTTGGCCTTTATAAAAAGTGAAAGGAAAGAATATTTTTATCTTGATATTTAACATAAAATAATTTTTAAATATTTATACTCTAACAAATAATGCACAATTATGATACTTTCACAAACTAGTACCAAAAATTTGAAATGATTTTTCCTAATAAGTTTTGAATCCAGTTACGTAATAGCAATCTAACAAATTTTTTAAAATTCCATTAAATCATTCTAATTCACTTTCGAGCTAGCATAATTATTGGCAATAAAAAATTCGTAGGTCGGTAATTGAATTAAGTACTTTGTAAGTTCATTATACGGAATAGAACAATTGCCCGATTAACACGAACTTCAAAGTGCTTAGGCAAGTTTAATTCCCCGTCGTGATATATTCGCTAAAGCTACACATGTGCATTCAGAGGATCGACGGCTCGCTAATCTCTGCAGATAAGTGGGGTATGTGGATTTATTGAAAATAGTAAGTAAGACGAAAATTATTTAAATTATTTTTTTTTGTTTTCCTTATACTATTTGCTATAATAATTAGCACAAAATAAAACGATTTTACAACGCATCTAAAAATTTTTTTATATCATTCACTGATACAAAACTTTCTGGAAATTTCAAATGCACCCATAAATTAATAACAACGCCAGCAACCCCCTATAGTACACAATTTCCATTTAAATAATCCATATCTTAAATCAGTGCAGTTACAGCCCCGAAACGTGAGCGGAGTGCTCATGACAAAATGGCTCAGCGAAAAGCTCTCGCAACCACACACACACAAGCTACATTCAAATTAGTCAGCGAACCCTAGCTTCAGATCGGCCGCGTATTTCAAATTCCGCCTGTGAAGTAATTAATTCGACGGCAAATACATCCTCTTCCCTCCCCATTTTCCATCGAAAAAGCCCGCTCTTTCTATTACGCCCTCTCAAAAACACTCGGCGATAACGGCTATTAATCTTCCCCTGGACGGCATTAATTCAAAAACACGTATATAAGCGCCGCCTCGCGCCGCTTGGATTAAAACTAATAACACTTCGCAATCACTTTGACACGCGCCGGCGTGGTATATAGCAATTACGAGCGCGATGCAGGCCAGATTGGCGGGAACGCGCCAACTCGGATTACACGAGAGCGTGTGTATATCGAGCGAGATGCTCGCCGCGAGAGCGCAATTATTCGTCGGGATTAGCGAGTAAGAAGTGATTGCAGACGAACTAATTTGGATTTAATTAATCGAGCGTCGGCTCGAGATGTTTTCGCCTCGTTGTGTCTATCAATGTGTTGTGGTTATCGGTCGGTGGTGTGGAAAGATGTATTGGAAATTCGGGTCTGGTGATGAGAATGGTTTTTATTAGCTATTTTGTTTAGTGAGAAGTGGATTTTGAACTTTGGTTTTGGAGGTTTGCTTTATGACAATAAGTGGGTGTATAGATTTTGCCGTATAAAGCAAATTTATTTGCTGGAATGTATAATGTATAGAATTGATCAGATAGGACATCCTCTCGACCGCATATGAATTTCAGAGCTTGCCACGGAAATCACAATGTACTGCAAACATACTATTTTATGCATCCGGTTAGGATACTGCAGAATAACCGTATAAATAAGCTACATGTAGCTTCCTATTCTAAATCAAGATTTGACGTTTTCTAAAATTTAAAATTTGTTTATTCTGTTACATTCAACAAGTTCGGCATATTTTTTTAATAAATTTAAATTTTAAAATTATAAAATTTAAATTTTCAATTCTTCATCCTAAAAAGTATTTTCCCCGCATTCCATTCACCACATTCCTAACAATTTCCGTCAACAATGCCTCGACCGCGAAGGGGTCACTTCTCGAGTAATATATCTTTCATTTGATGGTGGGATCCCCCAGCGGCTAATTTACCCCCTCGCCGACTCGTCCCACTTCGCGACTTCATTCTTCCCCAGCTTCGTTTTCTCCCCCAGTACAGAGAGCAGGTTAAGTCCCGAAACAGCCCGCAGGGCTCGCGAACTTGGCGAACTCGAGAATCGAGGTTGCGTTGTCGTTGTTGTTTCGGAAAACAGTCGCACAGCCCTTTGGTGGTTTGTGTAACCGAGCAAAAATTTTGGAGACGATTGGAAGTGTTTTTGGAGATAAGTAGGATTTGGCAGTTTTCTATTTAGAATTGATCTGATATATTGGATTAATGTCTGGACACTTTTTTATTTTTGTACCTGCGTAATATTTGATTTATATATATTTATAGCTTGATTGTTTTACTTTATTAAGGTCCTTATTAGATATACGACAGATTTAGTTCATATTTACACACTAGGTGGGCTTCATTATGAATAACTTAATCTATACTAAATAAGTTTTCGGTAGCATTTATTAAAAAAAAAGTATGTCATTAAGGGTGGGAGAGTAGGACCATATCTGTTGTACGTATATTATCAATATTTTAGATGAATAATTTCTTCGATAGTAGAATTAGAACATCCTAATTATATTATTTTTTATTTATATATTGTCACATGACGTCTGATATCTTATTGACTTTTTTTAAATATAAATATCGAAATTATGTACATAAACATCTACTCAATATTCAGAAAAGATATTATTGGACCCAAAAAGGTAATTCTGCCAGAATAAGTAAAAATAACTGTGAATAATAATGATAACAACAAATTAATAGAATGAAAATATAAAAATATAAGAGATTTTTCATTTTATTATTAAATCAATTATTAGTGTGTAAATAAAAAATTAAAGTTTATATATTAATATATAAGCTCTCTAAGACTACATCAGCTATAATACCAAGACGGCATTCGCTCCGACCAAATCGCGCTTCACGTAAAAAGAAAAGGATCCGGAAAAATCAATCAGATAGCACCACGCCAAATGAAGCATTCGCGCCCAACGATTCAAACTTTTCCTTCCTGCACCTGTTAGAGAAAAGTTCGACGGCCATTAAATTGCTCTGTCTCCCCAAGCCTTAAAGAAAAAAGCACGCCGGAGGCACGGAAACGATTCGTCCTTCGTGCGTACGCGCGTTCGGCCTCCTCTGAAACCAAGAAAATTCACCTGCTCTCCCTTTCTCCTCTTTCTCTAACTTAATGGTTCTTTTTGCGCTCCATAACGTACAGCTCGGCGCGTCTCCACCCTTTTTTTTTGACCGTAGCTCGACGATGTTTGTTTCCGTATTTCGCTTGTATTTTTCGCCAACCGTTTCTTTACTCCATCTCTCTTCCCGGGGGAGAATGTGTGTTTGCCCCCGGCATTTGCCGAGCGAATTATGTCGCGGCCGCCTTCCAAGTCTGTAGTTCGAAGAGAATTTTCCCAGGTGAAGTTTAGTAGGTTTACGTGTTGTTTTTCGGATGCCGGGTTTAATTGACTGGCGCTTGTTTGCTTTTGAGGAAGAAAATTGCTGTATTTTGATAACTGATTTGAAAGGTTTCAGAAATAATATTTATGGAATAGCGACATTTTAATAAAGAGTCTGACGAAATTGTTGTAATTGAATTGGTTTTCATGAAAGTAAAGACTGTAACATGGTTTATGAAAACATAACAAAAGTTTAAAACTATTTTTAAAATTAAATATTTTAGTAAAACAGAAAGCATTTGTTTTTAAAAAACAAGCGTTTTATATTATAAAATAACAAAGCTACGTGCCATTTTAGGATTATCGTAAAATCAAATTTAGAATCAGTTTTCGAGAGCACTTCTGCGCTGAATAATAATATTGGAAAGAGATTTCCTTTTATAGAAATGGGGAGTTCCATGATTTTACATTCATTTTAAACTGCAGACCCGATAAAAATAAAAACAAATTATTTACAATAACTTTTCCACCACGATGCAAGTTAATGACAACAATTTATAAACATGTAAAACTAAAAAAGCACATTACAAACTTCTGTAACTGCGATCCTTAAAACTTCCAACTTCCTTCTTTTACAACTTATTAAAAATTCAGAAAACAATGCCGCGACATTTTCCTCAGACCCGAGCTATAAAAACCACTAGCAAAATTAAAGTACCTCCATAACCACCCCTTAAGATTTTCCCGGCCATTACCCTGCACCGGCTGCATATGCGCAGCGGCGAGTCCTTGCCAAAAATGTTAAAACTCATCCGTCTGGCAGATACATCGATGAACTATAACCCGCCCTGAAAAGCATTGGAATTCTCCTGGCAGCGCTGCAGCCACGCCTCGAAACTTTACATCCAGTTCGCGCTGGAGATACGAGAAAGCCCGGGGAAGAAAAAAAATCGACAGTTCGGCCATTTCCAAAACAATCGGCGAGATAGCGGCATCAAAAGAAAGCGCGCCGAAACAAAAGTAAAGAAGTCCAGCTCTGAAATCCCGGAAAGAGATACAGCTTGGCGAAATGAACCGGAGCGGGCAAAACAACGCTTAGGAGAGAAAGAGAATCGAGCGCGAGATAGCCGGGCTCGAAATCCACGGCATTATTTCCCCGCGAGATTTACCGTGCGAAGAAAGCGCGGATAATAAAAGCGAGGAGAGGCGCGAAAAGACGCGGGAGCTGAAAAGTCGGGAGGGAGGAAAAAGAGGAGTTTTATCGCGGGCCTTGAATTGTATCGGCACGCGGCTGTGTTTGTCGGCGAGCGAGCCGGAGAGCGCGGAAATTACATTCTTGGACGCGTGGCCGTGTGGCTAGGCCAGCGAGTGATGCGCCAGTAAAAGCGCCGGAATTTTATGATTATTTCGATCTGAGGAGAGATGTGCAGCGAGGTGTTGCTTGGGAAGCGGTTTTGTGAGTTTCGCCTGGTTGTTTGTTGCAACAAACTGGGAAGGAGGAATTGGAGGTGAGAAATTGGGAGATGGCTTGTGGAGGAAAATAAGGAAAATGGTTTCGTTATTTGAGTTGTACTTTGCTTTACTCGGTATTCGTAAGTTAATTTTTGGTGATACTAATTATTTATTTAAACTTTCCTCTATAATGAAATGTTTAACAGGATTTTAAAGCCGCTGAAAAAAGAGATCTAATGATTGACAATAAAATAGTAAGTAGTGGAGTGATTATATTAAAAATTACTGTTTTCAATTTTGAAAACTTTTTTAAGCAGACTCAAAACAAGATGATGTTTTATATATGGAAGATACAAATCAACACTGTACAAGCTTTGAAAGCTTTACTTTACTTTTTGTAAAGTAACATATAAAAAAAATAGTAAAATCTGAGTTTATTTAACCTTTTTCTCGCGTAGTATATTAATACATAATTTATCCTGCACTACTGGGTCCATTTGATGTTTTTTTAAGACTTTCTGAGTCATTTGCTACTAACAATAATAGTAAAACACATATAAGGATAATGGTCTGACCCTTAAAAAAGTCATTACAATAATAATAATAATAAAGGCCAGTTTTATTTAAAAAAATTTGGTATTTGCCAAAAATTAAAAGAAAGATTTAAAATCTCAGACAATAAAATTTTTCGAATTACATCAGAAATAAATTCAAAGCATAAATCCTATTGTACAAACTCCTTACAGAAAGACTAATAATCAAAGTAAACAAAACAATAAATAAAAATCAGCATTCTTCGCCCACCTTACTCCTATTCGAAATCCCCGACCTACTTTCCGCTTAAACTCTTCCACTTTAAGCTCAAGACACAAGCACTCGACTTTCCTGCAATTATACCCTCCTGAAATATAGTCCACCAGACGATCCAGCCGCTCCTCTAAACAACATTTTTTCCACCGAGAAACCCGCGTAAATCTTACTTCAACATCCCCGCGCAAAACCGCGTGATGGATCGAAATTCCAGCTTCGCCTCGCCGCAGCTTGTTTTAAAAAAGCCACCGCCGCCCTTCGTTTATATAAAACTACTCCCAGCGTCCAATAAAAACAAAAGACCGGCCCGTCGACTTAATAAATTGAGATGAATGCCGAGCGCGCGTTGCTTTTTTTTTCTCTCTCGCGACGCACAAAGCGCGTGCACAAGCGCGGAATTAAATTCTTCGCGAAGAATGGCGAGAGGAACTGGGTCGGATAGATCGAGGATATGGGCTATGTATTCCGGAGTTCAACGGCGGGGGTGTAAGTAGTGCATCGGTTAACCGAGATGAGCTGTAGTATGATATCGTGGGATTTTTGGAGAGGGTGAGGTAAAGTATTTTTGGAATCATGATGACGCAGGCGATGGTGGAGTGACGATAACGAAGTTTCTGTTTTGTTTGCATAATTGGAGTGCATTTTGGGGGTTTGAATAGTTTGCTAAAGGTATGACGATTGCTCTGGTTTAATTGGGCACGAGATGACTATATTGAAATGGGACATCGGGAGAACTAGTTTTAATACATGGTTTATTTGAATTTTTGTACGCACAAATTTTGTAAATAGAAGAAAGTGAAAATACTGGAAATAAAACAACAAAATGGTACGTTTTATTGCTTATGTTTGAATATAATAATGAATCGAATTGAAAACTGTCAAAGTAATTGTATTAAAATTGTGCATTTTTTTAATTTTTTTTTTTATTTATTTTATTTTAACTGACATTTTTGTTCCCCAACTTTAAAAGGTCGTTACAACATACAAAACATAATTAAAATAAAAATGCTATTGAAATAGTTTATTTAGAGTCACTACAAACTCTCTATAGGTATTTAGAATGTTAAAATTAAATTTTTTAAAGTTTTTAGAACAATTTTTTTTAAAAAATCCGAAAATTTTCATGAAAGAGAAATGCGTGAAAGTTAAACCACTTAAATCTATTGAAGACAACACTTCAAATTTTCCAAACCAACTCCAAATCCCATCAAATCACTCCGCAAAACTACCAAAACCCTCAACCAAACCCACCTTAAAATTGACACCATCAAACTTTTCATATTAAACACCTCACCCAAGCTCACCCAACCAATCCAGCAGACAAAAACACAGGCTCCTGGGCCGCCGGGCCATCAGAATAATCACGCGACGAAAGCTCGCTGCAGCCACACACAGCAGCCCAGGGACATTTTGCAAAGCGTCGCGATTTACGAGCTCCGAATTCGGCTGCGCTGCGAACTTCTCCCGGGGGCAAACAAAACAGGGGCCGGGCCTGCGCGATTTTCGCCTGTTCTGTTTGCCCGGCCCTCCGGGGAGGACGCGTTACAATCGCGCGCCCGCGCGCCACGATAAAGCGAGAGAGAGAGAGAGAGAGAGAGATGTTTGCGCAGAGATGGAAGAGCGAAATATGTGTGCGCGAGCGCGCGCGGGATTACAAACAATTAAAGGCAGTGGCTGAAAAAAGAGAAGGGCGCGCACAAAGGACCGTGAAGCTGTGTGCGCGTATGTCTATGTATGCGGGCATGGATGTCCGGATTGTTTAGTCAGTGAATTGCGAAAATATACGCTGCGAAGATGAGAGGCTTTTGAAGAGAAAGAGAGGGGGCCTCTCTTCCTTTGTCGGCGAGTTTCATTCAGGCTAACTGGGACACGGGGCGTGAGCGTTAGGGTTGATTAAATGTTGAAGAGCCGGGTTTTTTTTTTCATTGGCTTGGTGTTTGAAGCTGCGACGGGGCGGGTTAAGACGCTTTTAAGTGTCGCTTGGTATGTGACAGTTGCCGCTGTGACTTCTTTTTAATTTTACTTGTTCCTCCGATCGGTCGTATATCTTTCACTTTACGTCTTCCAGCTTATCAACGAGAAGAACAAACCACCCTGGGAAATATTCGAGCGCCCCCATAAAACAGCCTCCCATTACTACAACTCTAACCACCGCGAAAAGAAAAAAAAAGGGAGAGAAAAATCGCGTATCACGGACAGCCGCTACAAAGCCGCGTCAAAGCTCCATTTTTATAGGTGGAAAGTCAACCGGCCGAGAAAGCTGGGAAGTTCGCGCGGGCTGCAGCCGAGCGGAAGCGCTCGATTTACGAGCGTCAATCCCTCATATAACTACCGGCGGCGGCCGCGTCTCCGGCTCGCTGAGTTCTGCCCGATGTCCGTCGATAATTTCGCAGCAGCAGTGGCTCTGTCCCGTATGTGCCTGGGTGGGTATAGGCAGGAAGGAGGGATTCTTGAATTAAGCTTTAACTCTTTCTATATGGTTTATTTGCGGTGGGTATTAATGCTTGCTTTATAGTGTGGATATATTCAAAATTTTTAGGTGGGTCATATGGTTATGAATTTATTTTTGATGTGATGGATGTAAGATATTTTGCTGTATTTGATTAATGGCCAGTTAATGGCTTACACGGTAGGAAATGGCCAAAAAGTAGCCATTTTATGATCTGTAATGGTGAAATTTCCACCAGGGAACTTAAATTAGATTTATAGAAATTGCAAAAATAATTACGAAATAAGATTTACATTAATTTTTATACAGAACTATTTTAAAAAAATTTAATTATTTTATAATACTAATAATTTAAATAAACATACATTTTTACAGAAAATCTAAATCAATTAAAAATCTTAAACCCTAAATCAAAAAGCTCCAAAAAAACTCCACAAAAAAGATGCATACAATAAGCGCTCGATTAGCTCCCAGACTAGCGCAGCAATGAAAGCACGAAAGATCATTGAACTCGTATCGTAAGTTTGCCAGAGCAAAAAATCAGTTTAATTACAAACGCTTCAGCTAGCACTGCAGTTGGCTCTGTATTTTTCTGTTCGTCATCTGGCCTCCGTCGAATCAGAAAAGCCAAAAAAAAAAGAGAAGAGTTCGCACACTCGCGCGCGCGCGCATTAGCCACTTGACCGACTTTGCGCAACGTTTCCAGGAAAAAGGACGAACGCGATATCGGCTAGAGGGTGGCTCTAATTGATTGAAATTGAAAAAACAAATGGAATATCGAGGGGGGCGAATGGCAGCGACTTTGAAGTCGAGCTTTTCTTTGAATGGTTTGCTGACTTTCTCTGAGCAGCTAATTGCATTTCATTGACTGCTGACGTTAAAAAGAGAGGTTTAACGCGAAAGGGATGGCAGAATTTTTGATATTAACGATCAAACGGTTTCAATTAAATTAATTAATTTAAAATTATTAAACATGTAGAAATGATATTTAAATACAGTGTATACATTTCTGTCAAAGGTTCGTAATGTATTTCGATTAATTTGTATCCGTGGTTAATCAAATAAATTAAACAAATATTATTTCAGCGCAGGTAGAAAATTTTCATTCCTGAATGAAATCCTGCTGATTTCAATTTAGTTTAAGATAAGTGGATACTTGATAAATTCCAGTAAATTATGCGAAAGTATAAATTTTGAACTTACGTGCGACAAGAATACGTTTGTAAAATAGTGAATCTCACCTGTAACAGAAAGACAAACATAAAATTAATTTATATAATTCTAACCAATAAAACATATTGTAATATTAAATTGATATAAATGCATTTAAATCTTCAACTAAAAAATCTTTTTATAAATTGCGAAAGTGATTCAGTAAATAATCATAAAACCATACTGTGACACTATAATAACCCTCATGCAAATTCCCAGCGTTATTTCATCGCATTACATTAGCATTCACATGGATCGACCCAAATAAGCTCCCGAAAATTCAAGATTCTCACGTAGTCAGTTTCGTTTCAGAAACGCTGACGCCGCTAGCTCACATAATAATGCAGATGGAAGAACAGCCAGAAACTTTAACCAAGACGTGCCCCGGTAATCAGCTTGCATCCGTACAGCCATTCTTCAGTTTGACTTTGAAGCCAAGTAAATTAGACAATTACCCCGAGCTTAATCAGAACTAGACACGTAGCAATTATCGGCATCTTCAAAAAACACACTCTCGTTAAAATTCACAAAGAAACGGTTCGCTAACAATATTTCTGCTAACGACTCGAGGCTTAACAATAAAATCTGTCAACTCGGCGCTCCGCCCTCTCCGCTTTCCCCCGGAAAATAATTCAATCGCGCCGAAGAGCTCCGCTGCTGGCGATCGAAACTTTTCCTTTGGATTCGGCCCCGGATATATCGCCGCGAATGCGCCGCCTATATCATTCCAATTTTACG